>DWEE01002739.1:0-11229 GCA_018245755.1 Parelbella macleannani
TGTAGTGAGATAGCTAAGGTACTCGTATATGACATAATGGCGAAAGTATGAAATTGAATCAACCCTCGTCGCGTTACACAGAGACGTAGAGGAAGGACTTTCTCACAGGTCGAGGCGACGATGATATCATTCTACGTTCGTCATGATTACGAAAACAAGTCGAACGTGACCGCAAAGCGTAACATCAAAGCTGTGCGCACTTGTACCTATTGAAACACGGTAGAACCCTCGTTTTTTGCCCCGTGGGAATTTCTTTTACGTGCTATAATATCAGCCAGCTATATTTGGCTATTTTATAAAAACAATGCAGCTATTAAATGCTTATCCGTTGTGTATCGTGTTATGAGTGTACAAATACTTGTAGTACTATTTGAAATATAATATTAGATTTTTGTTTAATGTTGACGAGATTAATGGATGATAAAAATGTAAATATTTTTTTACATACATTACAAAGGTACTTGTTAGACAATAATATATTTGTATAGGTACTAATTATATTTGTATACTATACATGGAATACTATATTTTATATATTGTACATTACATATACTCGTATATATGTATACACAGATTTAAAAATATCTCACAGTTATCCACACGAATTTCGTTCTTGATTTTACGGACGTTTTATATTTAAGTACATGGCGCAAAAATCTCGTAAGGATATGTATGAGCTGGGTGCAGGTTGAGCCTGAAAAGCGGAAAGTTATGAGTGGCGTAAAAGCATGTGAAAGATTCACGTGAAATGTTCTCTATCCTTTTACTATCTCAGATACATCTTGGGGAAATGAGAACGTTAATATGTTCACGTTTTTTCTGTGCCTTTTGGGTTAAGATTGCGCGGTGATCTAAAAGTTTCGCTTATATCAAGGGTTACGGATAAAAAAAGCATGAATAGCATTACCCAGCAATTCTTTGAAGAAAATTTCCTGTTAATGATCCAAATTTGTAATCCATGTGTAACGAGTGTATTGAATGTATTTTACTTTTTTTTTTAGATTATATAGCAAGGTTTGGACGAATGGCGGAACAGGCAGCTCGGCGGAAATTCTGGCAAATTCTTTCAGCGGTGGAATATTGCCACGAAAGGCGGATTGTTCACAGAGACCTCAAGGTAAAGTCCCATACTCTCCCTTTACATTATTTAGTAATATACGTTAAGTCTTACGGAAAATGGGTAAATGTGTGGACGTATGGTCATTTCGTGTCTTCTCATTTAGGCAGAAAACTTGCTTTTGGACGCCAATATGAATATCAAGATTGCGGACTTCGGGTTCAGTAACTACTACGCGACAGGCGAGCTTCTCGCGACGTGGTGCGGATCACCGCCTTACGCTGCTCCCGAGGTCTTCGAAGGAAAGAGATACACAGGACCAGAGATTGATATATGGGTACGCTTACCTTCCTTACTCAACTGTATGTAGGCTACAAGATAAGGCTCGTGCAAAATTAATACTGTGCAAACATCATCTATCTTTACATTGTGATTGATGTCAGGGATGCTAGAGAGATGTATTGCCTACTGTTCCTGAGAGAAATAGGTGTATCGTCAGAAATAGATGTAGACATAGTCGGGTTTGGATACTGACAAAACACTTATTCCTCGTTATGAGTGTACCCACGTGTTTCATCAACATTCACTCTCTTTATACCCGCAAGTCGGTTTCAGAGACTTTCGGCTCCCCTATCAGCTAATATCTGTCCTATTGGTGCTCTTTGCTTTAAAAAAAGGGACCTGGCGTGATATTATGTTAATAAAAAAAAGACTACTACCGCCGATTATGTGAATTTTAGGTTTAATAATTACTCTTAAAGTATTTTAAAGGCGTGGCTCAGAAGCGGAGTGTATCTGTGTCCTTGTTATAATGGCGGTCAACTCAGGGATATAAACACGCGAGCAGACATGTAACTGTCCAAGAACGTCATATCTATATAACTGGCTTTTTTGTAACTGTAATTCTGTAATAACTGTAATGAATAGGTTTACAGTTTCGTCAATAGGTTTTACCCAACAGATTATTTATGGTTATAATGAAGGGGCATTACCATAAAGTTATTCTATAATTGGAATGGAATAAAAAAGACAAATCGTAACGCATTTAATTAGAAATATGCTCATTAGGCCGCTTGTACACAACATGTGTACAATGTGGCCAGAGGCTGCTAACGTATTTCCAGCCACTCTTACCTCCGAGCATATGATATGAGATTTTTGAGGTGCCTTTTAGAGGTAGTCGCGTTATATTTTAGCCTCACTTAAATTTTTTGCCGCATATGATATAAATGCAGACATTTTATTTATTTAGTATACTTTAACGAAATGGAACATACGTGTGTACTGGGGATGTACGAAAATAACCATTCCAAATTTAATTTTGTAAAACTAATACGAGACAGAAATAAGTTATAATTTAAGAATTGGTTAATAAGGTTAAGTAAGGTCCTTGGTTCGGACTGAAATAGTTTAAGTGTTTTCTACACGTAATGGCTTCCATTTACCTTATCGTAATAATTTTTGGAACGCTAATTTACGCAGCGCAATGAACGGTTTGACGCACGCTCATTGAATTCGGCGAAATATATATTTTTTTTTCAATGCAAGATGAACATCGGGCTGTGAGTTTAAAAATTAATTGCGTCATGAATTTACTCAAATGATGACGTACGTTTTAATAACTAAGTGTGTTTAGACCCGACATGCGCGTATGAAGAGAATAATGAATATAGAGTAGAAATCATGACATATATTTACCACTTGGTGTGCTCTGCCTTCCCCGTAAGGGATCTAACATGGAAATATAATATTAATATATTATTATTATATTAGACATTATACGAGTGTTCGTATACACCGCTGGAGATGCTCTTCGCATTTAAATGTAGGTTCAATATCACGCCATCGTTGTTAATAATATTTTCTGTCTGGCCTTCGTCAGCGTTATTTGAATAGCAGGACCTCTGTCACGTATTCGTTTTGGGATTTAATATAACCTTCACTGGAAAAGCAATAACATTACTATGTATGTATGTTCGCTAGAATTTAGTTTGTGTTCTTATCAAGCGTTATATTAACTCTAGTTCTCTTGTATAATATAAAATAGTATTGCTACTCGTACAATTCGATAAAGGGATATTCAGATCTGTTGGGCACGGGTCTCTACTCAGCCTGACAAGGGTTAAAACATAGTCTGCCACGTTGGTCAGGTACGACTTGGCCGACTTCATACACCATAGAGGGAAGATAGTTTAATATTAGGGATCAATTAGTCTAAGTTGTCAGAGAGGAAGGCCACCGAAGGGTTTTTACTTAGGTATAAATTCCAGCTAACTCGGCATCTCTACGGGTTCAGTTGTATCCTTTGAAGGCTTCTCCTGCGAAGATTAACAAAAGACTAAGCTTTTCTTTTTTGTACGCGCTATTGGTGGTTGGCGGCGTTTGGATACGAAGAGCTGAAGATCCAGCTCAGTGGCGTGTTATTGGAGATACCTATATTCAGTAGTGAATGGGTGTAGGCTAATGATGATGATGAAGAATCATTTGCATGTATTATATTTTGCGTGTATTTTTTGCAGAGCCTCGGAGTAGTGTTATATGTGCTGGTGTGTGGTGCACTGCCGTTCGACGGCTCCACTCTGCAGTCGTTGAGAGATCGGGTGCTATCGGGGAGATTTCGGATACCTTACTTCATGAGCGAAGGTCAGTGATAAATCTGCCTGATTATTTGCATGACGTTGTACTATTTTTTTAATTGCCCGCGTAAGTCTTTTAGCGTTTTTTAGAAGAAAAAAACGCGTACGATTTAACCTTTAACCACAGTTGAAACACAGTTCAACTTTCAACGCTCGTGCTAAATTACGTGGTCCCTCTCGTTAGTCGGTATAGTGTACTCTTGTGTTAGAAAACACGAGCGTATGTAAAACTCACTGAAGCACACGTACAGGACCCGCGTATAACAAGCAGAAATCAACGTGGCACTTACGAGTAATGCGCCCCCCTCCTGCTATATAACTCCACCTAACGCTCTCATCTTCGACACGTCAGTATTTCGCTGTTACGTCATAATAGCGAAGTGTCTAGCTAACTTCTGCGAGTTATACGTAATTTTTAACTGATCCGAGCGTAATTCTAGACTACACTGTTGGATTTAAAATTTTTTACATATCATATAGCCACTGTGTAATGTTAAAAGTCTACCTGAAATTAAAGTGAATAAAAACTTTATGTAATTAACTGCCCTGGATCAATGTTATTGTATGGTGGGGTTGGTCTGGATCCTTCTAACGTATAATAATTATTATCTAGGCAACTTGTCTCTGGTCGATTTTGTTAACTTCAATGTAGTAACAGACGCAATTAGTTTTGTCGTGACATTATTACATATAGTTGTCTTTTGTCGAAACAACGCAATAAATTGAAAGATTACGAAACCTATGACAAAGAAATACTGTTTTATTGTTCAAACACCATCACGCTCATCCACAACAACTATAAACAAAAACAAAATATAGTAATTTTTTTGTTTTATTAATGGGTACTATTGTAGGCGTGGTTACAAGCACATTCGTACATTTATATTAATTTGAAACGTAATTTCCAATATCGCGTAGATGTGATTTCCGATATCCACGTGGTCGCGTATTGAATTCCATAACCATGCAAATCCAGCGGATTATCGCACGACCGATAGCCATTCTTATTAAACTCTCTCGAAACTCTAACATTGTATTTTCCACTAATTGAGAACGATAAAGTACATTACATTATGTATAATATTAGTACACGAAGATAACAGTGCCTTAAAAATTTCGTGGCATTGGTGTTGCCTTAGTGACTATCCGTTGAATTAAATATCTGGAGATATTTCCACACACGGTCATCTGATTTCAAAGTAGGATGAGGCTGTGTTACGGCAAACAAATGGTTGACAAAATTTATATATGTTATATATTATTATGATATGCAATAGATTTATTATTGTTAAAACTTACAATACGACAATGACATGACAGTATTCTTCTGAGAGCGTCATTCATTTCTTACATTTATGCTGTACATTGAATAATAAATCTGTAAATTTATTGCACTACTTCGCGTCACATTATTCTAATGTCAAATGACTCGTTTAAATTAAGTTCTGTCCGACAGCTACCGATGACGCCAGTTATATTCGTTATTCGAACCCCATTTTGAACTGGTAAAACGCATCATGTATTTTACATTAAATGAAAATTTGTGATACATTTACGAATACGTTGTCTTAGCCTCGGTTTACATAAGGTGTACACTTTTATATACATGTGCCTTCACCAACTAGACGTCGTTTTTTTCTGTTCATTCCTAAATTAATTTATTGAACACGTGTCTGATATATGTAGGTATACAAATATGGACACAACGTTCAAAAGTGCTACGGGCCTCCTAGACGTTTCTATTTAATGTAATATACTCGTGCGCTGTTCGTGGCGTATGTGACTCACGAACAAAGAAGCAAAAAATTAAACATGCTCACTCCATACTGTATAAATGTTGCTGATTCGTATTTGCTTAGTTATATAAATGCTTTGTAACGAATCGACATAATAATCTATTGTTGTTTATACACAAGTATCATACAGCGGGCGTGCGGACATTTTGCACGCTGTTTTGTAATGAAACAGGAAATAAAATATTAATGTGACGACTAGTGACGAAACTGAACTGAACAGTTCATTCGCTTTTCATGAAATATTTAGCAGCAGCGTGCTAGTATGTCTTATTAAATTATACAGAATTGGCAGACTTTGGAGACGACTGAAGTAATGAAATTTAGATTGATACGCCTCGAAGCGAGTGAAGCCTGCCACGCCACTTTTGGCCAGCGTGGCAGATTATGTCTTTATCCCTTCTCATTCAAAGAGGAGATACGTGTCTACAAATGTAATGATATAAATGTAATGAATTGATGTAATTTTTAAGCAACTTTCCCGTTCTTTCTGCCTGCCTTGTAAGACACCGGGCGCCATAATAGCAATAATAATAATCATAATTAAGTTTCTAGTAGTGTAAATCGATTATTTTCGATAAATGATACCCAATGATAGTCCAACATGAAAAACAACTCGTTAACGAGTCGGATAAACGGTAAAGTAGGAGTGTAGGTCAAGTTTACAAGGTAAAACTTGGGTACTGATAATAGGAATAATGAAATCGATAAGCTACTTGCGTCAGAGATTCGCCTAATCAACCGCCTATCCTAGTTATATTAATCTGGCAAGTGCACGTATAGGAAATGTACGTTGACATGTATACTCCTATTAACGTATTTACGTAAATTTGACAAGACATAATAACGTATAATTTCAAAGTCACCGTTTAATTATTTCTTGTTACATTCAAGCACTTGTAAAACGTTATAGAATCAAATGATTTTTCTAAATTAACCTTGTCTCGGATTATTAGTTACACGAGTCAATTGGTCCGAGTAACCGTATAGCATTTCGAGCGACAAAAATAAGGTTCAACATATAAAATAGAATAGAAATACTTTCACTCCATCGATATAGTTACATATTACACATATAAAAAGATCAATAATAATAATTTTAAATTATGAAACAACCTAAACAACCAGGTTTGGTTTAGGTTGGTTCATAATTTAATCTTCTATATACTTACTTAGGTGCCTAGAAGTGAAATATTTATTCTTTAATAATATCTTGTTATATTTTTACGTTATGTATTAATTATATCAATCGTAGTCACTACTTTAAAAAAAAAAATTTTAGTTTCCTACAGTCGTCAACATAGAATTTTATTGTTTGGACTATTTCGTCACGAACTTCATTCAAGTCATTAGCTAATTAAAGAGTTGAATACATGGTAAATTAGTTAAATTAGTCATTTATTTCACTCAAATCTATATGAAACGTCACAAAGATAAACAATTAATTGGATATAATATGCTCTTTATTTTGGCCGCGTGACAAATACCGCATTCGCAGTGAGATGTATAGGAATATATAAGGATATCCGGTGCATTAGTTTTTTTTATTATTCCATCGAGCACCTCGATGTTATGACGTTTGCTCCAGAAATAGGTGTCTATTGACGCCTACTACGGCGTCGGCACAGAAGGTTTGACGCAAGTAATGTTAATGGCTTTATATAAACATGACTCTCGTCGTAAGCATAATGCATTCAATATGAAAACATCGTATTTCTCTTTTAACACGGGTATATTCGTTTTCATTTTAAGTAATGTTCATTTTGTAGAAATGATGCTTTTTACGAAATAAAATCTTAAGGAGTTTGTCTGTCTTGGTGTGTTTAAAAAAATCTTCCTATTTTGGGGCTAGATATGAGCTTAGCAATAGTTAAATATGTGTATAACTATAGTTAGGTAATACCTATAAACCCTATTGCGTCACGCAGCAACATGTTTTTGTTACCTGAAATGTTCCTTAAATTTTCATGTTTACGTTGGTACTCATTGCGCAATAGCGTAGCGAGCAACTCTTATTTTATTCAAAAGAACATTGCCAGTGTACGGACTACTGCTCCCTCGAGTCTCTGGCCTTGCCCGCGTAACCGACTGGTCATACAGCCGGCGACAAGAAAGACAAGCGAGGAATTATTCCGGAGTCTTCTAAGCCATTAGTAGAGCCTTATATTTTACCAATCATGAGTTTGTTGCTGAGGCCTTCGCTATTTTTACTCGATTGCGAATAATAGAAAGAAAAAATACCATAAATAAAAAAGCAAAAACTTGATAAGATATATGAAAATTGGACAAGGGATGTATAAGGTTAAAAAGTCAGTCAGTCAAAATTTCAAGGCCGCTGACGCGTTGATGACGCCGCTGGTGTTACCAGTGTCTACATGTAACTACTTGCCTTATGGTGGCCCGTGTGCCTGTTAGTTAGAATATACTATAAAAAGTGTTGACGTATCTACGGATAAATAAATAACTGAAATCCCTTAAAAAATATATCTATTTCCTTTATCGTTACTTAAAAACTGAGATTGCCAGAAGCCGTAAAAAGAGATGACCAATAATAATGATCAAGGCAGATTTGCACACAATTCCGAAGCATAATTTTTTATTACGGTTTCCACCTTGAAAGGGAACAAAAGATGAGATTACAGTACATTGTATCGCACCTATAAAACTGTATAGAGACTGGAACTTTTTCGATCGTTTATTACATATACAGAACAAATATACCATGCTTTATTTTTATTTATGAGCCTCGGCCGTGGTTATAAAACATTTTGCACCCAATAACGAGGCCTATATTTATGTAGCGTGTTGGCCAAATTTATGAATAATTCATATTGCTAATAGAAAGTTCGTGTCTTGGAAAATTCAGGCGTGTCGTCGAAGTTTGCGAGTTACAATAATACGAAAATACCTCCACTGAATTGATTATGAATCGGGGCGACTTGACTCGACAACATCTCCGCCCGATTCGTTCGCACCTTGATTTCAGAGCTATTCAAACACTGCAACAAACAAGCGCTACCATCCTTGATTAGTATTCCCTTTTCGTTTGTACTTTCGAATATTTTCTTAAACCAAACATAATCAAATCTGCTTATAATTTTATACCGTTGAATGAAACCTTTGTAAATACTGTTATGTTGAAGTTGTAGTTCTGTTACCTCATAGAAATTGAAGTTGTACATATTATACACATCTCGCGACCCATCTGATATGAAAGAAGAAATGGAAGTAGATATCGAAAAAAAAACATCTGTTGTTATATATCTAAAACTGAGGATTGAAATTATATGCGTTGTGATTTAAATGTATCTGTCATAGGCTTCTGCAACATAAATAATAATCTTTTGGGTCATCACACATGGCCATCTAGTCCCAATTTAGGTACAAGCGGTGTTATGCTAGGTAACCAAACGCTTGAAAAGTACATATTTAT
This sequence comes from Parelbella macleannani, assembly GCA_018245755.1. Classification (NCBI taxonomy): domain Eukaryota; kingdom Metazoa; phylum Arthropoda; class Insecta; order Lepidoptera; family Hesperiidae; genus Parelbella; species Parelbella macleannani. The sequence goes on from DWEE01002739.1 coordinate 8,920, forward strand.
ATTTTTTATACATACATACATTTTTTATATCCAGACAAAGAAAAAATGTGTACGGAAATCACACAAATATTTGTCTTGGGTGGGAATCGATTCCACAAAGACGTCCAGAATATATGAGTAGATAAATGATTGTACGATATGTTATTATAATTGCACGAGTATTTTTTTTTTCAATTGTAAGTTTTAAGGACTGAGCGCGATGTGTGTAGGTATATTTTTATAGGTTTATACATTTTGTACTATGTGTTATTCATTTCCTGTTGGGTATCGATTATAATTTAGGTTAACATTTAATTGAGTCGGCATGTGTGGTTTGATGTTCAATCTGAAGTGATTAAATTTGGGGACTGTAAAACTTAATAATGAAATAATGTAAAAATTAATAGAATTCTATGAACAGATACAAACATATAGCCGTTAGTAATCATCGTGATATAATCACGAATACGACGATGCGTTATAATTCAGTGTTTTCCGAATTAAGGCTGACGATCGTGTCGCCGAAAGCGGCTATAAATAAAATGGGCGAAGCAGGTTTGGTCGTAAACGACTGAAACCGTCCAAAAATGGCGAGCTAAGCGCATTATTACGCACGCACTGTCGTCATACCAGTACGGCCGAGCTGATATCAAAGGACATTATGAAAAATGTATTATCTTTCAGCTCGACACGCCAGTCACCATTGACGTCACCCGCTCTCGTCGACTCACAATCAGTCTCATCGCTGTCATTATCAATGTAGCAAAGATCCCATTTAAATAATACTGTCATTTAAATTTTTTACACATATTTTGACATTATAATTTAAACAAAGCTTTAATTTTTACAATTTATTATGTGGATGTCATAAATAAATAGTAGATATTGTGATCATTTATCACGATATACCATTATTGTGTATGGGTGGCTGAAAAATTACTTTTTGGGTGTAACGTTTTATGTTCCGTCAGCTGACATTACGGCCTGTTTACACGGATTTTATGGCTCGTGAATGTTTGCGATTAGTAGCTGATTTGCAGAATATGTGGTATCGTCGTTACGCCGGAGACCCCCGACGGCGCCGCACGCTACATAGCAACATTTGCATCAAGTTCACGGCGAAAATATGGTCATCGAGACGCCCACCCGATTTTCCACCGTTCCATAAAATAAACCGAGTACATTTTTCACACGATTGCGTCAATGGTCAGAGCGGCCACGCGATATTTGCGTCCGAGGCTCTATTTATAGAGTCTCCTGGCAAATCTTGACTATTCATCGGTTTTATTTTAGAAGAAATGAAGGGAGGTAAATAAAATAGTACGGAATTACTCGTCCGCTGGACGATGCGCGCCGTTTTGTTTGCGCGCGAAATGCAACTTTTGACGCGCGGTCTATTTCCGAGCGCACTGGAGCGGCTTTAGGAATATTTATAATCGAATTCGTCACTCCAATCGAAACTTATATGTTTTGTTAAAGCTAAGTAAAGAACGAGTGCTGAGAATGAAATATTTACATAAGATTATTTTAGGTGGCCACGCGATTTATTTATTCCGGTCGGACGTCATTCTCATTCGGCACATGAAAGAAATCTCAATATTTTATTTATATTCATAATAATAATTGACGCCTAATTATATCGATTTTATTAGACGTCCAAAAGCCTCTATTTGGAAACGATGAATATTCTATTAACCTTCGGAATTCTGTACCAAATTATTTTATAGGCACTCTAGTATTCTTATATTTATATTGAATAATTCGTTTCGATAATACAACATAACCCCATGAGACCACACACGGATGCGTACCTATTTAAAACAATTTACCTCCGAATTACCCAGTCGCTATTCAGTTATTACCGTTTGTGACTTGCGTCATAGCATCGTACGTTTGATCCATCATTCACCGTCCACGTACCTACATTCCTATTAGACGTATAGCTTATTGATTCTTAAATCACTCTTAAATAGTTCCCCATTGGAGTTGCGTCAAGGATCAATAAATATTTCTATAGGTACCTGCTAATCGCACGGGCGAAGGGCTTCGTAATTACGTCATCACATCAACATGTAATTCCGATGGCTATATAAACACTTTCGAGACGATGTCGTAATCAACAGAGTGTATAGTCAACAATTGTCTTTAATATACGAATCTATATGCACAAATTTATCTCCGAAGAAGTGTAGTTAATTATTGTTCCAGCGGCGAAATGCTAATATTTAACCTAGCCGTCTCGTCTTGTATTCGTTACGGAAACAACGTCTTTGTATGTACATACGTATGTATGTAGATACGAGCCGTCTGTATACAATGCTTAGGCGTCAT
>DWEE01002740.1:0-11228 GCA_018245755.1 Parelbella macleannani
TTTTGTTCTATTAGATAGAACAGACTAATAATATATTCGTTATACTACAGCCAATTAATAATCACAAATAGCATGTTGGCCAAACAAGTCAGCCAAAGTTTAAGTGGAACCAATTGACCAAAAAACTAACTAAAAAAAGTCACAATGTACTTTTGTTCGCAGGCATATTCATAGTATGTATATACTCTACCTATTTTGACGAATATATGATACAATAACAATAGATAAAGTAAGTGTAAAAATGCGCGGAGCGGAGCGGAGTAAGTGTAAAAATCGGAGCTAGTGTCAAAAATTAATGATTTTGCTAAATATTTTATATTAATTTTGACAAAATGGTTTCTGCTGTGAGAAATATACATAAAAACACTGCTTGTTTTCTGAATCGCAGTCGTTGTGAAGAGGGCTTTATTTGCTCGTCGAGCGGCGTCAGGCTGATTGCGAGTCAGCTCTGATGATAGCCGCTTTAATCTGCCGTATATGGCATATAAATACATAGAACGTACATATACATAGATACAAAAGATAATTATGCTTTTATCCTTTTATTTAGATCACTAATAGTTGCTTTGAATAAAATTACTTATATTATGGAACTCACCCATATATACCTAGATATAACTAATTTTTAATTACATATGTACCGGCTTAACTTATGTATGTTTCTTGGGATGACCCAACTAATATTGAACTTATGCTAGAAATATAAACTATATTCAGGTTTAAAAATTATAGTCTACTTATGGAGAAATTAAATGGCATATTAATTCCTAAAAACGCAAGATCACGCCTTTAATCCCCTGAAGGGTAAGCAGAGGAGTGTTGTACACTCCTACGTTTCACCAGTTACGTTTACGTTCCATGGAACAGATGATCAATTCCTATTGCCACTTTTACGACCATATGACCAGAAAGCTGTACCTAAGCACTAAAATACATATACCTAAGTCAATAACACACTTCGAACACAACTTGCATGACGTGGACAGTGGGTTCGCCGGCCAGACGATCAGCAACGCAGGCATCGGTCCGGCTACATCCTAAACCATTAACAAGTTTCAGCAGTAAACCAGCAGATTTCGTGCATCACCATACCTTGCAGACCATTCTATGTATATAGTACAAATACTGCAATTTCGAATGAAAGTACGAAAAACTGTGTCATAATATTAATAACATACAATGGTAACCGCGGTGCGGCCGCGACAGCTTGTTGAAATCAAATTATACAGTGCGAAGGGGAACAATAGGGGTTGAAACTGACGAATATGGCGGGCCTGATGGACGTGACATCTCCGTACCATCGTTTGTTCATCCAGTTCGAATAAAATTGAAGCGACTTCCCCGCTCAATCCAGGGTTTCAAAGTAAACAGTCAATGATGTTTACAAATCTGTGAGTATTAAAAGATTATAATGTAAAAAGTATGTAACATCATGCGTGTAATGTCTGCGTCGGTAGGCTGAGATTTGCAGTACACTCTCATAATTCACCAGCTATGTTTAAGTCCCACCATGGAATGGTTAGTGAGCCTATATAAGATTATATCCAATTTATATATCATTGTTCATTACAGGGTAAGCAGAGACCACCGACAGCCAAACATACAGACCCACCATGTTTCTTCTATGTACTATCGTCACTCTATTCATACATATAAGCAAGTTTACTTAAACTCTTTTTGGGTAAATTAAAATGAAAACAATTTCCCTCATTGACATGAATTTAAAAAGGTATTTTTATGTGGTACAATAAGCGAATTGGAATGTAGAGTATCTGTTGTAAAATAGCAACTCTACTTCAGTTCTGACTCAGGTTACTCACGGGCTTGCAACTCTTGATGACTCACTTGGAACGTCTTGCCTATGACCATCTACCTGTATATGCACACTTAAAAAAGGTATTTTCTTATAAATGAGGCATGTATTGTTCCGCGATTATTTAGGAATAATTCCAATAAGCACCACATACGACTAAATTAAAACATTGAGGTAAGACCATTAAAGACATTTAATAAAATCACGCCTGTATTTCCCCGAAAGAGTTGTTAGAGAAGAAGAGAAGAGAAATTAATATCCAAAATTCACCAGTTATGATATGCGTCTCACGGATATGAGACTCTCAACACCGAATAGAGGATGAAACTCTTGTTATAAACCATTTAGATTTTTTGTGGTTTCAATAATTTCAAATTGAAACTCTCCAGCAATGAAAACTGCCATACGTGACGCTGACTCGTGAGTGCTATGCTGTGGTCCAAATTACGTACGAACTTTTCACATCCCGGGTAAGGATGTACGCCGCAATAACCGTGTAACAAGCGCGAGTGTCTTATTATTGCCAGACTTACCTGCATGCCACAGTATAACTGCAATAGGTAAGTTAATGTTCGTAGTTAAAACATTTAAAAAGTTGGTTAATCATAGTTTAAAGGCAGATTTATTGACGCTTTAGCTATATGTATAACCTACTGCTGCGCAATGTCTCACTTCCAATTTAAGCCAGAGAACATTGCAAAACATAGCTTCAGCAGAGCCTAATGAAGTCGAACTCTTAGCGTCGCTTATCTTTATAAATCGTTTGCGATCTGTAACCGCTTCAAAGCTAGAAGCGTCCAGGACGCTAGCGAGGATCAAAATCTTATAGTTATTCCCACTAATGAATCTCATGAACATAGAGTTTTAACACAAATAATTTCATTTTAATTTATTACTACCTGTTTGATACTAAAATTCGTGTAAAAATATGTAGGTATTATATACATACCATTTAATAAACTACATTTCTTTTAATTTTATAAGTTTAATATTCATAATTTGGATTTTATATATTGTTGAAAAGTACAAAATATACTCGGTGCTCCTTACCTACCCGGTGAGAATTGTAGCGTCACGATATAAAGATAGATAGTTATTATAATTTTAAATTCTAACATTCAATTTTTTAAATCGTTTAGTACCGTTGACTTTTAGATATTATTGTAAAAGCGGTAAGCATATCGGAATCAAAAGTCAATAATCTAACAAGGGACACAGATTCAAAATGAAATGTTGTCCTCAACAATAGTTACATCGCCCTCGCGGTGAGCCCCCGCGTCGCGCTGTCACTGCCAACTGGCGATATATTGGCTGAGCTGCGGTTTACACTATCGATTTCCATTCTCAAATATGTTTAATATTAATATGAAATAGGTTAGTTTGAAGACATCCACAATAATAACGTTTATGTTATATTAATTTCCTTATTCGTAAAATATTGTAATGTGTAACTAGTCTGTTAGTGTTAGCACTACTGTTTTCGGATCTGATTGCTTAGCTCAAAATTTTGATCTTCTATAGTAATTATGTAACATGTAAACCAGTCTCGGGAACTTGTCACTCCCCCACTAGCTAGCATGAATGGTAAAACATCTTCCAAATAAACATTACGCTTCCTTGTAGTTTTATTTCGTTAATGGTAGCAAACAAAAGTCTTATGGAATATGAATCTAGACCCATTAGGTGCAATGTGTCGGTAGAATCAGTACCGTTGAACCTGCAATTACTATTGCTTTTTATAAGACAATGTGCAATATAAATTATCTCGTTGTAACTAATAGTTAAGGAAACAAAAAGTCGAAATGTGCAGAGTAAATTGAGTCTCAATTTAATCTGAAACTTTCTACAACTACCCTAATTGTAGCAAGGTGCGTCAGTGGCAATCGGCACGGAGCGGTTTTATCGAGTGTGACGGAGATGGTTGCTTCAAAAAAGCACACTTTAATTCCGACGCGGCCGCGCCGCGCCGTGCGTGACGCCGGCGTATTTATTTTATTACCTATAAAAACCGTTTTACTTCTGTTCAGTAAGATTTCGCCAACTGCCTCCCTTTTATGTGGATGTCTTAAATTGCCTTCAGTTACGTCTGTTCATCCTTTCACGAAACAGTGGCTAGACGTTTTCTAGACAGGAAATATTATGAGTCGTTTCGGGTTGTACCGCAACTGACAACGCATTTGACAACAAGATAAACAGCTTCCTCATAGATAACTTCACACTTTGTCAAACGCCTCGGCAAAATTCAAAACGTCTAGCAAAAAAGATCAAACAAAAAGGCCAATTTTTCTGCATAATTACTGTCGTACCCAAACGTTTTCCCACAAAACAACGGGGGAGTATTGTCAAGGTTCTAAGAACTACCCCAGCCTATTCTGATGGTCGAGCAATCGATATTAGAGTTTTTTGCGTCCCCGTCGCAGACAAATTGTCTTGCGAGAAGAAATTAATTTGACAAGTCCTCCCAGCCCCTAGCGCCTCTATTAATTTATTTGGACGAGTAAAAATGTGGCTTCGGTCAGGGGACGGCAAGATGTTGACGAATCGACGGGGTGGTTCTATCGTGACAGCAATTCTTGCATGTAGGAACGTAAAACACATTATATGAGATGTTTCCCCTAGCCAAAAACTTTTGAAGGACATATGAGTAGTAGCAAAAGTTGTCGAAACACTTGCATTATCATCTCGGGCATTTTACATATTCGTGGTAACAGAGACTTTTAATTAAATCTATTCATCTATTGTACCTTTTGTTAAAAAAGAAAACCAGACAACTTTGGTAGTATTCACTAAATGGTAACATCAACATAATCTAGAATTACGTAACAATAAAACGTAACATAACGTCTGTAATCTCCCAAGGGGTAGGTAGAGGAGTGTAGTATACTCCCAGGTTTCATCAGAATTACGTGTGTTTAAAATCATCTTGTCCAAACATTTCTAGATCTACCAATGCCGCTAACCATGTACATACAACCGATTTTAAATAGCGTATAGAACATGCATAAAATCAGATTCTGATTATGTGGTTTGGAAAGTTATTCTGTACTTGTTACCGCAAAAAGCTTAGATATCTTCAAACTTTCCGGTGGCTTCGATTATAAACATTTCTGTGAGGAAGATGACCATGGGCAAACGATTTCTTGGATTACCTAAACGTTAAGAGGCGTTGATGATTGCTAAACATTACGTTACTCCTCTGTTCCATTAGTACATTTGATTTCATAAACACAGACGTTACAGCTGGAACCGCTAGAAGAGTTTAAATCAAATATATATAACAACTCTTACGAAATTTATAAAGGTACTCCAATACTTAGGACCAAAATCATTTCCAAACCATTCCGAACGTGCCTTAAAATGCATAATAATACAAAAACTGGAATGAAATTTCATGTACACATCGAACAAGCTCACAACACCGAAAAAGACGTCACAAAAACATGTTCACGCCAACAAAATTGCACCTTATTCCTTTAATTCGAGTATCCAGCAGACATAACACCCACCGGATTCAGTTATCACCTATACATGGACATAATGACATCAGGAAAAACTCGAGCCGTGTAGAAATATCGCCGTGATCCGAGGGTAGGGGAGCTCGATTTATGACGTTCTGATGATACAATCGAATCAAATAAGGCACCTATAAATCAATGTCCGATTCGAAATCGAGGTGCGAACGATACGCACTTATTTTCCCGCAAGATATTTCTTTTTGTTTTCGCACTCGCGACGTATGAGGATGGCTTTACACAATGGATGTATCTACTGTTTGAGTTTGTGTTGTTTGCACTTAGTTGGCTACCTATCTATTTAAGTCCGATTGTTGAGCATCGATCTAGTTATAATACTAAATAATTTGAAGTTTTCCTCACCACGTTGCTCCAATGCGAATTAACAGACACTCGTACACAAGTAATTGTTGGCCACCATTTGTATGCATATTTAAAAACCTACATTTATCATCTAACGATATTAACAAACGAACACTAGTTATTATAAAAAACGTAACATCACGCTTGTAATCCCCGAAGGGGTAGGCAGAGGAGTGTAATACACTTCCACGTTTCACCAGTTACGTTTAGGTCCCATGGAAAAGGTGGTGAGCCTATTGCCATGCATCGGGCACTGATCCAGACTCCGAGTCACTACTAGAAATTCGTACTAGAAATAGCATTTGAACCCAGGACCTCCCGATCAGCAGTCGCGGTTGCAACCACTCGACCAACGAGGCAGTCAAATTTATTACATTTCTACAATTTTAAAAATTGATATAATTGTCCAATGTACAACAAGTGTCACTCGTCCCTAGACCGCTTCTAAGCTTCCTGAAACATCGCTTTTGGATCTAGTCATACCTTATGAATTACAAGACCATACAGTGTACCTATCGGGTATAATATACTTAATTTGTGGATGATAAAGTACATCATGTTTAGTTCAATACGATAATTGTTTTGAATGCTGTAATCAACACAAGAATCTCTTTAACCAGCAAAATGATTATATCCATAATAGCACTCAAGAAACTTATCAAAATGTCACGCCGTCCTCATTGTCATGGTTACATCCAAAAATAAAATTGAGTTTCAATTAACAATGATTCGATAAGTCGCATAATGAGTGGTTGCGAGTATTTACGGCGCTCAACCGACAATTAAACGTCTTTGTCCGGGACGCGACGCTCCGCCCCGCGCACGCGACCGCACAAACCGAGCCTTCCTGCACACAGAGGTAAGAAACACGACGTGGACTGTCAAAATTATCAATTTCACTAATGTGTCAATTTTAAATCATTCTTCACTTCAGTAGGTGATTACATTCCCTGGATAGTCAATAGATGAAATATTATTGAATTATAACGGACGACTTAGTTGAAAAATTTGTAAGGAAGGATAGTTATTGGTATCTATTGAAAATAATAGTATAAGGGATTCCAAGCTGTAGCTTAGGAACTAGACGACGCGAGAAACTGTGCTCTGTGTTCGTTGTTCTTGGGTCGCTCGCTCTTACGTCGGGTATTAAGGGCAAAACAAACTGAAGCAGATTGATGGTGATGACAAAAGAAAATGGAAATAATACTAAATCATGAATCAAGTTGAAACCATCTTTACACTTTAAATCGAAGGTTAGTTAATGGATAGTCACATATCTTTCAGACAAATATTATTTGCTTATTTGTTGATCTATTAAATTACACCCGGATTACTGACAGTTCTCCACTGAATAGAAGAAAGTTCTAAAATAATTGTATACACATATGTAATAATAACAAATATTTTCCGCTAAAGAACCTTTAACTTTTCACAGCTCTGATCCTTGGTCGGCGCGAAGGGCAACAAAACGTTCAAAGACAAAAAGTTGGCCCTCACAAGACGCGCATTGTGCGCGCTCTGTGGTTACGTGAACAAAGCCTTCGAACACCCAATAATTACACTAAATACTAAACAACTATTGATTTTCATTATTTTATACGATCGGCGATGGTTATTCGATCGAGAAGTGAGGATTATTAAAAATTAACTTGTTTCATTTTATATTATACACACCATGATTGAATACAGACAGAAAAACCGTTAAATAATAAGGAATTGAATTATAATTATAACATTTACGAAACTGTATTGTGAAGTATATGTGTACGTATTTTAAATTCTATGGCCCTAACAATTGATAGCTTATTTGATGTATTAAAGAGTAGATCAATAAAATCATAGATAAAAAAAAATGTAGATTTTAATCAGAGTTTTTTTACAAAAACAATATTGTAAGAGGACGAAATTATGTAAATGTGATTTAATATGTTACATATGAATTACACATACATATTTTTTCGTGAACTCAATGTAGTATGCACGCTATGTTTATATCTATAATTACTTTTAGTTTACAACCAAGCCTGTCGCCTATCGATGCTCTGATCGCTACAATACCCGGCAATCTCGATCCAACAATCACCTATCGTTGGAACTCAAATCAATTTCCAATAAATCCATTGTAGCTCTCGTTACTTATCGAACACCATCTTCATCGTTTTTAACATCTGGTGACTCGACATTATTGTATCAAAATGCATTGAAACATGATTTAAAGCCTTCTTTAAGCGAATAATAATAAGGTCGTATATTACATATTTCGTCTCCTTAATCATTTTTGTACTCTTAGATATAATCTGAATGAATTATGCTCACGCTATTAAAACGCGTAAGCGCCAAACTATAAGATCCGAAATCCTGTAAAAGTTTAATTCGATCTGACACTTCACTGAGCGTTCATACGCCATGTCAATGAGCCTTCATGAGACATTCATGTTTTTAATGATCTGAATGAACCCATTGACAATGTTACTGTAAGTGTATAACAAAAATTTTAAATTTAATTTTAAACGCGGAAAGTATTATTCGGTACAACATTTAAAGTAAATACACACACAAGAGCGTATTAAAAACACAACACTGGTAAGGTCGGGTGTCACTACTGGAACATGATGTAGCTGAAGTTAATTCTCATTATCCAGCAACAAATATCTTACTTTCTAATAACAGTCTTAATCCTGTCATGATGCTTCAAACATTCGCTTTGTCTATAAGGAGTTTTAACAGCCTTATTACAAGTCAATTTTCAGTTCACATTACAGTCAGTTCAACGAAATTCTATTATTTATGTTCTGTCTGTAATTATGATGAAACATACTTTTAGGTACTTAAACCTATATTCAGCCTTATTATTCATTACTATCAGTCTGTCCCAGGACATATCTGAATAAAGGTCTAACTAACTATTAAACATGTTTAGAAAATTAATTTGAAACAACATGAATTAAGATTACGATTCAGAAAGAAGCACTTCGTCATAATGTAGAGCCTGGAGCGGTAAATATGGTTCTGGTGGTATTGCGGACTACTATAGGGCCATGTACACATAGTCAAAAAAAACACCCAGATTAAGAGATTAAAATATCTACTAGTGATTCTTATGTAAATAAACACCAAAATTAATATTTACTTTATTATTGATCATTCTCTTTTTTTTTACTTGACTTCGTGTTAAACTCAGTTTTATTTAAATATCTAATGCTATACATATTTAGCTGAATCTTTTCAAAAATTGTACTTAATGAAACGTTATTTTTTCTAAAAATAATACATATTTCGCATGTCAAAACATAAAAAAACTATTTGAGGCAACGGTCCTGTACGTACAAAAGCATTACCTGATACATACATACATGCTTTTGATCTGTGGCATCCTGATATGCGCAGACGCAGGGCACGGGCCGGGATTTGATTAATATGGCGGCCACACCCCTCAACCCCGTGTTATGGTAATGTACCTTTGTCTCCGCGCACGTAGGCGCACATCCTGTGAGTGGGACGAAAAAAATTGTCAATGGATGTTGTGACATCGATGGCAGGTAGGCGATGATGCGTACAAGAAATTTATAGCCGTAAATACTGTCTTCGTCATTTTAAAACTGTCTTATTTGACACTACGTGATCTGTTTCGATAGTGTCGTATCAAAATACCGTTTTATGTGAGGTAGTAGGTCGAATATCCCTTATTGAGTATATCCCTTATAGAATTCTGTACAAAATATATTGTTCCTTAATACATATGTATATTGATGTCAGAACTAATTCAGTAAGGACGTATTATACTGTTAAAGCTTAGTACGATAAGTACAATTCTAATACTATTTATATTATAAGCGAGCATTGTTATATTTTATTTCACACAGAACGTTTATTGAAATGTTCTTGAAATGAACTAAATGGTATATTGATACCAGTCAGTAAATAAAGTAAATAAAGGAACAATAAAAGCTTAAACCCATAGCAGACATTTCGCTACAACAGAGACGGTAACCGCTCCTATTGTCACTGTGAATGCGACACATTTGCTGTAATTACGACGCGGCCCCCACAATCCGTTGTATTAGCTTCTAAGGCTCTGAACATTAGGCCCGGTGGCGTAGCCTGAAGAACCCCAAATAGTTTATAGTGAATTCTTGTCAGCTACCTAATCCATTTCATTTCTATTACCATCGTTTTGTGCTAAAATAAAGGCGACCAAGCAATGAATGTCGTATAAATATTACAGTTATTCATACTCTTTGTTCGCAGAAGGGCAGGGTGTCAAACCTATGATTATAGCATTATTAACAGAGGGGCACACTTGTGGCGAAAAAATTATATACCGGGGGTTTTTTAAAATGCAGTTAGCCAAAAATATACTCAGCTTGAGTCATGTTCCAAAAACATTAGATTAAATAAGAATGATTTTTTGACATTAATTAGGTAGGTAAGTGTAAATAAGTTAGCGTCTAAATTAGCTCAATGTTTTCCTCTCAGAATTAGACCAATTAATGCAATAGCTGTATTTTTCTAATTAAAATGTATGTGTTAGTAATCGTTATACTTCCATGCTATGTATGGACAGAAATAGAACATAAACAGTTGCATAATGTATTGAACTAGTTAATTAAAAAAAATGTGCTTTAAATATAATAGCTTAACCGATTATGCGGCTAAATTAGATCATATCTGTATTATTCAAAATTAAGAACACCCATAAAGTTGCATATGACAGTTTGTATCGTAAGGAATTATTTCCGTAGACATTTTTTAAAGATTCACAATTGACTGATATAGCGCTGTCTTATCTTTTGAAATCCCAAACTATCTAAATTGGCCTCATTTAACAAGTGAAAAATTGTTAAAGTTCGAGGAATCGAGAGCAGATCACACGAGGCGATTGCGAACGCGCCATTGTCGAGTCAATAAGACGATTTCTGATTGATGAAGTCAAGTTTTTTGTCAAACACGTGCGTCCATTTAAATTCAACTTGAAAAACTTTGATCCCTAAACTCGTAACAATAGCTGCTTTTTTCGACACAATGTAATGTTCTATTCGATCATCGATTACTTTTTTATCGACAAAAATATCAATAATCTGTTTACGCCCACTGTTAATTTCGACGTTAGTAAAATTGAAACTTGACACGTGTTACAGAGCGAAAATAATTTTGTGGGTGCGTGATGGTGCGCTTTTATCACTCGTATTTGTTTCTTTTGGTCGACGCCTCAAGAGCGCGTCGAGAAGGCATTTAGTGCGTGACTAGCACCTTTTTATTGCCTTTGTATTGAAAAAGTTTCTCGTATCATCGAAGTGCATCGCTATTGCACCACCTGACGCGGCGCTATTGGCCAATATTTCCTTAGGAACGTCCGAAATCGATTACTTCTGCCATAATTGCGGTCAATTTGCCCAGGGGAAGAACGAGCCTCCGTATGTCATTAGTGTCATATCGCGTAATGGAGTCGTCGGAGAGCCGTCAATAATTTAAGCAACTTTACTAGCTACTTAACGTTTTTTCACCGTGTAACTGGTGTGTTAGGTGGCAGCTCATTTGAA
>DWEE01002741.1:0-11227 GCA_018245755.1 Parelbella macleannani
ACATAATTTACAGAATATTTTTGTTAGGTCTAAGGAGTGCAGGTTTCTTCGCGATGTTGTCTCTCGCCAACAGAACTAATTATATTTAATCTTACAACGCACATTTTTGTAAATAAATGCGCCGGCAATTAAACCCAGGACACCCGATGTAAGAGGCAACATTTCAAACCACTAAGTTATTAGGGGTGCTTTTTAGTTAAATACTTTATTTTATTTAGTCATCACCCACTTAGATAGTGGCACATGGATACTCGCAACGGTCGAGGAGTTGCCAATGCGTTACCAAGCCTTTGAAGGCTACCAACAATTTTGACTCACCTTAGTAAAATCTATGCTCCTAACTAAGCTGTTGATCTCTTCGTCGTAGTAGTCGTGCGAGAACACCAGCAGCGTCCTGTCTATATCTTTCGCCTGCGCCAAGGACACGATGAGGTGCCGCAGATACGTCAGCCTCGTGTGGACCTGGGAGTGAACGGGAGAATGAGCTCTTGCTATCCACTTCAACTCACGTCACTTGCTATTTCATCGTCGGATATATAACATCGTCGTATAATATAACAGGTGAATCTTTGGAGTGTAGTACAATCTCTACGTATTCCTTCAGAGAAATACAGGAGTCATGTTATGTTACATCGTGATCTCAATATATATAACATCTTAGAACAACTTCAAACAGCTGATCTCAGACTAGACAAAACCTGTATTACGATAGCCCAAGAGTTCATAAACTACATATGTAATACATTTCTATATACATCCGAATACATATTAAAACACAATTAATAGTTGCTAAACACATCTACATTTGTGGATATAAATATATCCTTAGAGAGATAACTTCACATTTAGATTACAACCACTGTCTGTGCTGATAACAAAAATATTTGTAGAGAGTGGAAATCGAACCCACAATTCACGTCAAGTGCGGCTTAGTAGTCAAGTCCACGAACTAATAGAGCAACGGATCAGTTGAAAGAATATGTAAAACGCTGCAAGTCTAATGCGTTTGCAACTCGGAAACGACATGTACAGTTGAAGATATTGTGTTACTAAAGAAATATAATATTAATAATTTTTCCCCTCCATTAATTTTTAAAGTTCATCAGAAATGAAAGTATTGCGAAAAATAAATTAATATAAACAATATTTCGGTTACCGTGCTCATACTTTCACACTTAACAATAACATCTATGTGATTATTCATATGTATGTGTAACGTGTCCCAATTGACCTGCAATCTTAGTCGACTGTCAAACGCTAAAGAAAAAAGAACAAGAACATTATGTCAATATGTCACTAAAAGCAGCTGTCACAATACAAAATTTGCAATCTGTTTTGATTATTATATTATTGTATAAACACATTTAATACAATTAACAAGATCAGGGATGGACGAAGAGGAACTTGTGGTGGTAGGTAGGAAACAGCTGGTAGATTCGATTACGTCCTTACCCGGTAAAGGGACTTGAAGTGATGATATGTATGTATGTAAAACCTTAAACGATACAAGCGTCCTATATCGACATGTTTATTTATTTGTGAAAATAATACGCCGAAAATAAAATGAGATAAATAGATAGATGTGAAAAACTAAATGAAGAGGGCGCCACGAATAGCCGAAATGTGAACTTACTTTTTTTTTATTTTTCGGCATGGAGCAGTTCTAGATTCTTCCAACAACATAGAGTTTCTTATTAATTAACTGGCCGACCTAAATCAAGATCAATTAATTGATTTCACGCAACAGCCATAGATATTTATATGCATTATGTTTGCATAGCTTAAGACCAGGTGATCGCGTTTGACTTGTCCTAATAATTTCCATCATTAATATTATTTTTCAACAGAAGAAGAAATCGGAGGCGAAATCGCCGAAACGGCGAGCAAAGAAGATAGTGATACCGCGTCGCACACCGTCCATCGCGGTGCCACCCAAGCCGATAGCATACATCACAGCAGACAAAACCACTTGCCTCGAATGTCCATGTTTTTCTCAACAAGAACCGTACATATTTCCGAAGTAAGTAAAACAATTTGGAAAAAACGTAATGAATACACCTTAAATGCTAAAAATACAATCACTATCAACCTTTCGATGTCCATTGCCTAGACATAGGCTTCCCCAATCGGCGCCACTCCTTTCGGTCATGGATCTTTCGAATCCAGCAGCTTCACGTTGCCTTCTTTAGGTAATTTTCTTTCTCTAAAAATACTATATCTTCCAATATTATACTAGACGAAATTAGTCCTATTTCTGGTCAATTTTCATCAGATCTAGGAGAGATTTGCCTATTTTCTCCTTCATGATACTGTAATTAGAATTATAAGTGGTATAGATTATTGATACCCGTTTCTTATGATCTTTGTGACGTGTGTAGGGGGAGTAAGAGTGAGGAAACAGGTACTTGGCATTGTTTCCTGATCGTTTGCTGCCACTCTTTACAAAAACATCATTTACGAGCAAAAATCAATACAAGTAGACCACAGTCTACAGATGATTTATGGTCTAACAAGACCTTACTTTCATAAACAGACTTTGCACATAAATGGACGTGAAATCCTAAAATTCATAACCAAAACTTTTCTTCACTTTCAGAAAGCTAAGCTCTTGTCAGCATTCACCAGAAACGCTTTGCCACTTAGCCTCAATAGCTGTCGATAAGCTCATCTTCCCACCGGAGTTAAATTGGAGCGAGGATGATGTAGTTACGTGGTTATCTGAAGAACTTGGATTGCCACAGTATAAAGTAATAATAATAAAAAGATCTAGATTGATTCATACACAACTATTCGATTCGAATCTGGATAGAAACCTTTGCTAAGTTATCCAGACAGCTGATAATTATAACATATACATTTCTGACGTCATACTTATAAAGTAATTTTTAGAAACTGATCAAATATTTATACATAAGTATCAATTGCAGGTAGGAGTCAAACTCACGATCGGTTTCGCAGTCAGGGTTACTAATCACCAGATCAACCTTCCAGTGAACCTCGTATTTCTCGTTAACTTACTACTTTCATACTTAAATTGTTGATTTTTTTTAAATAAAAGGCAAATCTGGTTATGATTATTTTCAGGAGTGCATTGTGGACAACCATATAAATGGAATGCGGTTGATAATGTTGGAAGACCCATCAAAGTTAGCTATGATCAGCGTTAGCAATTTCAAACACATTCAGGTATTTAAATCAACCAATACTTTCTGTTCATAATGATTCACTTTTTTTTAATATTTAGCCTAGCAACAGACAGACGGGCCACCTGCTAGTAAGTGGTCACCGTCTCCTATGGACATTTGCAATACTCGAGGAGTGTCCAATGTTTTGGTAGCTTTGAAGGAGAACTCTCTTTATTCCCAGGATGACCATATCCATTATCATTATTATCAAGCCTAATTTTAGTTGCACTCTCTGGTTTTGGATGTGGGTGTTGGCACACTTATAAATGTTTGTGTCCATTTCATCAGTGTTATAGAATATTTCATGGTACAAATAAGGCAATGTACATTTGTGTCGTGTTTTCAATCTTTCCTTTCAGATGATAACTTTGAAAGTTCGTCAACTCTTCGGAATGGAGTTTATAAGGTTCGCCCGAAGCATAGGTCTGCCACCACGGAAACCGCTCAACCACTGCACGTGGTTTAAGTCGAGGAGTGGCCCCAGCTGGGGTGTACGCAAGAATTGGACGAGGTTAACTTTAATTTTTTTAGAAAATGTTGCAGGGATTCAGTAGTTAACTTACATATACACACTTCCAACAGGCGGGGAAGGAAATAACTAGATTAAGGTCAATTAAGTCAAATTTGCTTCAGAAGTGCAACTGCTAATTGAACAGGTTGAAAAAAGAGAGTTGCGACAATAGGTCATCAACCCGATTACTCCTTCACTTGGTGGTATGATAAATAGGAATCCTTCAAGATGAACATTATTTAAGGCACACTGACAGTCATCACTGCAGAGTGAAATGTAAAATGAGGAAAGATGTTCTTTGAATGATGAGGAAAGATGTTCTCAATAATGTTATAGTAGGTTATTTATTCCCAAAACATCATTAGTTTTGTTAGGGCTATACGTATATTAAATGATCTGAATGCTCTCCTGTCTAAGCCCATTCTCTTACAGATGCGATATTCTACGCTGGATGAAGATTATTAATCCCGAACCTTTAAAATTGGATCATTGGGATCTTGTTTGGTATGTCTCTCCTGTATTTGTGACAAGTACATAAAAATACGATGTCTCTAAAATAACTAAAAACAATCAATTTTTGATTGCGCCAAAAGTTTAATAAATCGTTGAGAAAACTGAGAATAATACTCAAAGGATGTTCGTGAACTGCAGGTTCTGCAAAGCAAGTTTTGAATATCCATTATGCCCTGGAATTGGTCTTATAGAAGTGTTACTAAAGTATTAGAGATTAAAGATTCATCATATATATTCGTAATTATGTAGTCGAAGAAGAAAAAATCATTATGTTCAAGTCTGCAATTTATGGCCCGTACATACACGCATATAATATGCCACGCCGATAATATGGTCCAAAATTGTAGACAGTGTGTTATAAATAAATAAATAAACAATACAAATAAAAGGACAAAAGTGGTTTTGTCTGATCTATTGCTTTCGCCAGCACACCAAAAGAATTGTGAAATGTGAATGGAAGTAGTAAATTATTTCCTCTCAGTAAACAACGATAAAACCGCCAAGACCATTATAACAAGTTAATACTTTTTTAAAGGTATCAGAACCCGGATTTTCCAAAGACGAAATTTGCGAGGATTCCAAAAGCAAAACCTTTGTATATTCCACAATACAAGCCGCAAGACGAAATTTGCAGGGAATACTTGGTGAGTAGAAGAACAACAAAATCATGCAAATAAGGAGCTCGACCGCGCACTGTCTCATCATTATCATCAGTCTCTCTCAGTTTACTACTGGGTGTAAACTTCCTCTAATAAAAGCCATCGCACCCTGTCTTGCGTTTGCCGCATTTAGCTTTAGAAGAGATAGCTTTATCGCCCAAAAAGTACTTCTAAGCCATTTTTTATCGATACCACAATCTAGATCTGCTTATGGGAATAACCGATTATGTCCTAAGCAAGCGTGTTAGATATTAAAATGCATTTCTTTAATAGTGAGCCAACCGTTATTTAGACGCATTAAAGCCACATTAAGCTTTACAGCTCTCAAAAATGCTTTAATTGGCAGCTGGTGTTGGCCATGAAAATACGCTTAACGTCTTAGAATCCCAATCTGCTATCCAAAATTTTGGCATTGAGTGTTGCATGTATGCGAAATGTAAAAGAATGAGTCAGTCACTTACAATATCTGATCTTTCTACAGACGCCTCGTAAATTTCGCTTTCAAAGCGGCATTCCGGAATCAAAACAGTTGATCTGGATGGAGAGACGAATAATGACGGCCGAGGAGAAACCGAAGCAGGGTAAGAAGGGTAAGAAGAAAATAGTGATAAAAGCGCCCAAGGACACGGGATTGTACCCAAAGAAGATCAGCCTGACTGGACTCAGCGGTAAGGATTTGGTGCTGGCTCGTAGGAAAATGCCAAAACCGAAGTTTTTGGAATAAAACGGAAAATTTAAGAAGCTCTTCATATTTGATTTGATTTCAGACAACCCATAAATATTTTAAGTACTGCCCCTGCAACGAGCCCCTAGGTAATGATTTTAAGTTAGTTTAATTAAAAGTTAGCTAATATATTTAGTTTTTACGACATGGACATAATCAAAATTACAAGTAAAATTTCAATTTTGCTTCAACAAAAACGTTCTAATGTGAAGCAATTAGGAGCAAAGAGGAAAAGATTTAAAACAAGGTACAAAAACAAACACAACGAGTTTTTTCGCGATAACTAAAGATAGGCAATTTGATAAAGAATTCCTCATAATTTATGCATTCCAGTATTTCCCATTTAATGGACAAAAATACACATAATTATGTTCAGTAATCAATACATGGTTGTAGATACGCGGTTTGCAAATATTCCTACTTTTTCTTATATACCTGCTTTAGATTTACATATAATACGTAAGGAAAATATGTTCAAGGTTTAATTGTGGTTAAAAACATTGATTGCCGCTTCATATCTGTCGCGATTGTGATACAGTTGCTTCTCAATCGAAACACGTATGAAATCTACGTACGTTGACACTACACACAGACATACTTATAATAAAAATCATAAATATATTACCTTGGGACATCTTATATAAGGCCTGTTTAGAACTAGACAGTGCCTAAAGCCTGACCAGACAGCTGATGAAAGTAAAAATAAAACTACCTAAACATAACACAAATATCTATACACATGAAATTATTTTATGCTTTTGAAATGAAATTCGCAAGTTCTCGGTTCCTAATCAGAATTTGCAAACCTTGGACCCAAAGACAAATATATCTCCGTTGTTGATGCAAATTGAGTTAAAATTGCACTGAAACGCATTGCCAATTAGTGTCAAAATCCTTTTCATACATCCTAACATATCATAACATCACGCCTGTATTATCCCGAAGGACTAAACGGAGGAGTGTAGTACACTCCCACAATTCACCAGCAATGTTATACAGCCCGCCATGGAATAGGTTGTGAGCCAATTGGATACATCCATTTCACTCAAACCCATCAAGAATCGAAGACAGTCTTAGAGAACCTGTTAAACTGACCTGTATAACGATGATGATGGTGTCATTCTGCACTGGACCATAAATGTCCTCGTTGTATATGGTCTGTGCTGCATTATACTTCTGGATTGCCTTTCGTAAATCCGTGATGTTCCTTGGACCACTTCGTTCTGTGGTGTTACCTGGAGACGAGAGAAAATTTGACTAGTGTTAATATAATTATTTCTGATGTCTTTTTTCTCTAGGCTTCAGGGATATGGCTATTTGACTGTGGTCCACATCAAATATCGAAAGGAATAGCTTTTCCCTTATTTATAAGAAGTAAGGTTATATGGTCTGCCACGCGGGCCAAGCGGGAATTGGCGTACTTAATACACCATAGAGAACATTGAGTAGAACTCAAATAAAATGCAAAATGTGTACAGGTTACGTTACGGTGTTCCAGTAACTCTATAGCAAGTCACTTTTTAATCTTGAAAAAAAGCAAAGCGTGCTTTAATATTTAAACCCCTGATTTCCGGAGCGGGTGGCAGAAATCTAAAGGAGCCAGCGACGACCGTTACTTAACAGCAGCAGCAGATGAAACGAAAATATGACTGCCCAAATCCCCCATGTCCACTTACCACTGACATTCTTCGGGTGCACGGTGAGATACTTGTGCAGCTCTGGCGGCACCAGCGCGAGCACCTGCTCCGACGTGTCGTTGGAGTTCATGAGCTCTTCTGGAACAAAGGTCGCTGGGTTACACACTGGTACTTGATCATGGTCATCGGTTTAGCGATTTCACGTTTTAAGAACTTTGAAACGTTTTCTATAATTTGAACCGCCTTTGAATGATATAAGTATACAACAAGAAAACATAGCTATCGACACACGACATCGAGTTGTGAGACATAGCATAAGTATTGACGTAGACTAAGAATCCATGTAGCCTGACCATGGACATATACTTGAGCCAAAGGAGGTACAAAAACAACGCAGACACGAAGATTGATTATATACACAATAAATTGGCTATTCTGGCTGAAATAAAACCTGAAACCATTCGTTGTTACCCGCAATAAGTGTCTCATGTGATTGGAGTTTTCTGCACATGAGGGAAAATAATGTGACATACATATATGTATTATATATTAGCACAAAACAAACGGTATAATTCATGTATACATATATGGTGGTGTCTTCCAAAGAAGTAATACAGTCTATGTTCAAAGTCATATAAATCACTTGTTCTACTATAAACTGTGGTGCTAATATACACGTGACTAGCGATGTAGTGTGATAAAAACACAAGCGACAAGAATACAGATGCGTTGTAAGAAAGAAAATAATATAGCCAGAACCAATTGAGCTTCAAATTAAATATGCTTCAGTTAACACATTTTGCGATCATGGTGAGTACAGTGTACATAAGTACAACGTGCAGAAATCAACTTGACACTTGCGAAGATTTCGCGTCTCTCCCGCCATCTCGATTCCTGAACACCGAAGCATTATTACGCATAGCAATTAGTATAGTAGCTATCTTTACCGTCTACGGGATGTTTTTATATCAAAAGTAAACTATGAAATGTTGAAATATTATGACTAAGTTCAACGAATACTTGTTCTGCTGTTAGTATGTCGCTATTACGTAATTATAGCGAGGTGCTTAGGTAACTTCTGCGAGTTACATATTACGCTCCCATATGACTTGAGAGAGGGAGGGATGAAGTCTCAGCTGCCCATTATATAAAAACGTGTTTACGTTGTCCTAGTACAAATAATTAATATTACTCTTAATTCAAACAAACGAAACAAAAGGAAAAAAGGCAATTCTATTTAAATACATGTTACCTGCCGACACAAGTGCGCCGTTTTTAAATAATTCTGACTCCTGCATCAACCAGTACCTATCTAACCTAGTTGGTCCAGATAAGTGACTCTTGGTCATCAACATTCGCATTGAATACGTTTTATCATACTTTCATCATTATTAAGAGATAAGTTTGCTTTTGCAACATATCGGGCAGGGCGGAGTATAGCACTAGGTATGGTTACAGTTTATATAGAGAATCAGTACAGGAAACTGAAAGTTACACTACACAATATGTTACGAGCACATAACATAAAAGGAATTACAGCATTCGTTGTTTACGTTCGTACTGTCGCGTCGATGTCAGACACATTGTAGTCTCTTGTCAAACAGTAGCGTACAGTAGGAATTTATGGAGGTGTATTATTTGACTCAACACTAGGCGGAGTAAAACCAATGCGACATTGCATGAGCAAATTGAATTCAAACTGTACCTATTGACTAACGTGCAAATTTATTTACAGAAAATATAAGAGGCGCGTGGTCGCGCGCATCCTTGCGTCTTACTCGAACAAATATATATATTTTCATTTTATACAAATGTGTACATTACTAAGTAGAGATAGAATTCAATATACTATTAAATTGTGTATGTTGCGACACTTCCCTTCGACTCTCCGCTATGTGGGAACTGAGTTTTACACTTAAAAACTAAAGAAGTTTCAAATGTATCAATTTTCGGTCGAATTTCGACTCAACCTGTCAATTTTTTAGGCAATTTATATTTGTAGTATATGTGAAATATGTGAATCGAAACAAATATCAATCTTCTTCCGTCCGTCTCCCCTCTTCTTCCTTTCTCTTTACTATTTTTACTTTTTAATTTATACAAACTTTGGCCAGCTATCAATCGCTCATCGCATCTAGCTCACGGTGGGATCGATTCCCATACGGTAGCTACTAATTCGTGCAATTAGAACGAAACTCGCCACTGACCTTGTGTTAAACAGCCAATAGAAACTAATGAACACGCGCTCAGATCGAAAGGAAACGGAATATTGATGCGAATACGAATAGAAATATCATTTACTTGGCTTTTATAGAAGAACAAGAAAATCAATTGCCAATATATATATTTTTAGGAACGTTCATTCCACGTTTATAATTTTTTTCCAGCTAGATTGAGTGACGATATATGCAAAGTGGCTGGCAGTGGTTGGATGCGAAGAGCTGAAGATCGAGCTCAGGGGCGTACCATTGGAGAGGCCTATTTCCAGCAGTGGACGGGAGTAGGCTGATAATCATGATGATGATGAAATTTTTGTAGTGTAGTTCTACCGCCCCTATATAAGGTGGTTGAAATCAAGCCTCAAACGGACTTCTTTGTTGTCTGTGGTGTGCTTACTTGTGTTAGGAGTGTTTTTTTGACTCATTGTCAGTCAGTTCGATTGTAATGTTCGAATATTTAAATTACTTAATTAAATTATGCAGAATAAGACTGTGTTCAAAGTGTGATTTAAACATTAGTTAATAAAAAATATAAATAGTTTTCTTTCGTTCGAATATTATTGTTTTAAAGCTGACTTGCTTCCGATCTTAGTTATGTATATAATAAACATACACACACACACACGAACACATACACATGTCATTTCTGACATTAGGTATAACGACTGTTTTATAACATTTTCTATTTATTATTAATTTTATTATTAACTTTTATATGTTCTTTATCTTTATAAGTATTAATGAAGTCGGCTCGTCTTGTATTGGCATCAAACTGGGTGTTGAATGATTTTCGTAACAACACACGTAATGTCTTCTGACTTCTCCCATATTACATTGTATGACGTCACGCCTGGTTTCCCCGAAGACGTAGGCGGCCGAGGGGTATAATACTCCTACGTATCACCAGTTATGTTATTCTTCCCATCTAAAAGTAAGGTATTGTCATACAACAAACACAAATGTATTTATGTAACATAATATGTTATATAGCGCTGGCCCATTTGATATTCAAACCTTTTTGTGTCAATGTCCTAATTTGATGGAATATTAAAAAAGAAATATGTATGTAGAACAAGAAAGTTTGAAATAAAACAAGAGAATTAATACAACAATTGAAGCACACGGACGTATTTTTTTCGTCATATAACAAACTTCTAGAATATATTTTAAATAACTGAACTGTTGCTTCAACGGCATCTCGCGGACCTCTTCGTCTATATCAAGATATCATCATCATGAACCAGTCATCGTCCACTGCTGGACATAAGCCCTATATTATCATATGCCAAAATCAAATAAGAAACCTATAAACCATTTCAAATGTACCAGATTAAGACTAATCAGATAAGCTGTAAATACATTTTGCAAAATGATTTGCTAATCTATGGCTTTATGATAAGCGAATCATTCATTGTAAGCTATTTAACATCTACGTTTTTATGACAGGTGATCTGCTATTTATGATACTTAGTAACGACAACAGTGTATATGTTTGGAGACATAATGCCAGTTTTTATGCTGGATTGCCAGTCAGACGAGTATATTATTTTTAAATCCCTGGATTCCAGTTCTTGTCCTACATAACGAAGTGTGTTTTAACAGAAATAGTCATGGCTTAGTCGCTTTTATTCAACCTCTAGTTTAATAGATAGGAGTCTGTTAGACAACTAATTGTTAATGTTGAGTCATGATAATATAGCTTAGTGCAGTTGTTAGTAACTTTAGTCCAGTTAGCATAATGTTAGCATATCTTTATATATATATATATATATTACGTGT
>DWEE01002742.1:0-11225 GCA_018245755.1 Parelbella macleannani
GTACAAATATTACATAAGAAAACATTTTAATATGCAATCAATATGGATGCAAGCAAGGACCGAAGAAAGGGAAGCTTATCTCTAGCACTGAGGGGATCTCAGCTGATTAAATAGATAGGTACAATATTAATATGCATTGCTTTCATTATGGTTAGCCAACTTCTTCCACGGTCATTAGTGGCCAGCAGTATCAAATATCAAAATTTTTGTAGAACTCAATAAGCAAGCAACCTTCGTGATACTCGCAACATCAAGATATTGCACGATTAAGGTGAAAGATCTCTATCTAGTACAATTATTTAAATATAAATTATCCTCCATAAAATATTGTCAACACCTCATGTGCCAGCTTTATTCTAACAGTGGTTAATGTGCACGTAAGAGCGGTACGTAGCTGCGCGTACCTGTCCGTTGTGGTGGTGGGGGTGTGCGTGGTGCGGCGAGTGTTTTAGCGGCGGGTAGAGCCGCGCGTGCAGCGGCGGCGGCGAGTGCACGGGCGTGGAGGGCGACGAGCCGTACGACGACAGGCTGCCGGCCTCGCCGCCCGCGCCGCCCGCGCCTGGCGTGCTTGCCGCCCCCGCGTACATCTGACATTACAGTTAAATAACTAAATATGTAACAAAAAATATCTTAGGTTAGATCCGCACACCGTTATCTAAACCCAAAATAAAAGAAAGTGTCTTAGGACAGTTGCCCCCCACACCAGGCGGTAGATGAAACTACGCATATACCTACATTTTAATAAGTACTTAATTTTTCTGTTCTAATATGTGATATTCACGAACATTCATCTGACGAATGAGATCTTTTGGATTCAAAGATAAAAGACTAATAGTTTGAAGTGTAAGACTCACAGGCTGCATAGGCGGTTTAGCGACTATCATCGGGTCGGTGGGGGAGTGAACGGGCGCCGCCGCACGGAAAGAAGACATCGGCGGCAGCGGAAGCTCCGCTCCGCCGGCGCCGCCCGCCTCTCCCGTCGGCGCGCCCGCTATACCTGGAAACGACAACAACATTCACGTTAATATACAACCATCTATAAACAGCCTAAACTGAAGATTTGTAACCATAGATAGCCTGCATCTATCTCTGTTCAATCTTAACTAGGACCGAAATACTCAATGTCCATAAAGATGATTTTTAGGACTGTATTAATGTATCTTGGGAAAATCTTTTTTTTTATTCTCAATAGGCTAGCTTTTGGCCACAGTATTCGAGAGAGGAATGGCGACGATTGGAGAAGTGAACCATCAACCACGGCCACTTTGGAGTGCAACGACTCAGAAGATTCTCTTACTGACCTGGCGACGTAGCATAAGGGTCGTGGTGGTAGGGCGGCGGCGGTTGATAGTAGCCCGCGGGCCACTCGCCGCCGTAGAAGGGTTCCTGGTACGGCGCCCCCGCGCCTGCACCCTTCGGCGACGCGTACCGACTGGGCGAGTCGTGACCGAACTCATCACTGCCGTACTGCAAGAGAAGAAAAGTAAAACTATTAGTCACGTAGCACAGAGGAAATAAGTTAAAATAGTTTTCGTTTAAATGCTATGATACCCAAACCTTGCCTTAATACAAGACAAAACTAGGAGTAAAATCGTCGCAGGAGCCAATAAACACTCCTGGTCCACTCTCTACTATACTTCACTTCTAAGAGTTAAGAGTTATGTCTACTACGCTGACCAAGTGTGAATTGGTGCGGTTTGTTGGACACTGAAAACTTAGATTCGCGGGTTGATAGGTATCTGTATTAAAAAAAAATATAATCAATAAAGAATAACCAATGGATGCAGATTTTTGTCACATAGAGAAATAAAAAATCGAAGGGTGTCTATGCATTTTAAAACAACACGCTGAGCGTGAGGATTTTGGATTACAAAACGCTTATATTCAGCAGTTGACTAAGACAGCCTGATGATGCATTTAAAATTAACAGATTTCTTATTTACATTAGAAAGCCAAGATATGATAAATTTGCGATATCTTTTGTATTAACGTATAATAACATGGAATAGTGATGTTACTGAAAACATAACATAAATCATCATCATCATCATTATTATCAGCCCACCTCCGTCGACAGCTGGACATAAGCCTTTCTTTCCAATGGCACGCCACTGAGCTTGATCTTCAGCTTTTTGCATCTAACCACTGCCAGTCACTTTCCGTATGTCGTCACTCCCTTTGGCTGGAGGACGTCCTACGTTACGTTTGCGAAGTCGCCGTCTCCACTAAAGAACACCTCTGCTCCAGCGGCTATTGGTTCTGCGACAGATGTGACCAGCCCACTGCCACTTCAGCCTGCTAATCCTTTAGGCTATGTCTCGAAAATTTTGGTTCTCTGTCGGAGAGAGATGCCGAGCATACCCCTTTCCAGAACACGCTGAGCGACTTTAAATCGGTAGACCAGTCGCACCGTCAGTGTCCACAAATAAATTGTAATGTGTTAGCAGGCTCGATGTACTATTGAGAGGCGTGTCGATGGTTTGACGTCTTTATTATGACTAACTAATACAGAACTTACACTAACTTATATTGCAAGGTGTCTTACACACACTACAAAATACTGCAAATATGTAAATACCTACGTAAAAACAGTTTCATTTACGGGGTAAATAATGGAATATTTAGATGCGTGTTTACTAAGTACATTGGCAATATGTCCGATTACGGTCCGACAAAACAGTTCACTTACGACAATACAATAACCATTAAACGCTGCCAGTTGACAAAGTGCTCCAAATCACTTAGTCATTACAACCTAAACGTAAACAATCGTGGCGCGGCTCTGTCTAAGGGCATATTGCGAGCTGCGGGGTGAAAGGCATCATTTATTTGTCAACAGTTTCAAACACCGGAAAACTGTTCATGAACACTTGAATAACAGTTGTTACTACTAAACGTGCCCGGAACAGGGTTGTTGCCAGCCATTCGCGGGAAGATGTCCAGTACATCCACGATGTCCATTACATTGAATCCAGTACATTTATTTCTATTTGAGTATTAGTATATAAGTAAAAACGTTCGAAACCCTTGCACCGGCTAAGAGATCTATTTTACACATTTTTGTTTCCAATTATCAGACCTAAAATTTTAGTATTTGATTTAGGTAAAGAATGAGACGGTCGAAGTAAATCTTTATAAACGATAGAGGCGCGAATGATGTCTATAGATGTTAGATTTCAATTAAGCTTTCTAAGTTTCGTTTCTTAGACTTTTGGCCTTTATCAAAAAAAATATTGCCCTATCTTAGTTTACTTTACAAAGTTTTAAGAAACAACGAATGTTATAAGCAATACGTGTTCCGTGACGGTCAACTATACGCCGCTTGCTCTCATGTTACTAACCCAGATAATTTTATTTAATTTATATGAATATGCAAACGGTGAAACATATAATATTCTTTGCAAATAAAATTTCCGTGCAAAGCATACTTATGCTTTCCAGCTTTTCGATGTTTCTTGCCTCTGTACATTAAATACATTGTTATTATAATTAATGAGCAACGCAGACGAAGACGCGGGTATCAGTTAGTACGAGAATAAATTCAAAATTTCTATAATCAACTTCGAGAATATTGAATTAACGTACAGTTTTAATCAAATCGGTAACAACAGTCCACATGTGTTAATAATCAGGGAAAATTCAAATACGCAAGCAAACGTTAATACATGGATGGAGCTTCAACATAAACATAAGTGTTACGACCATACGTGAAGCAAAAAAAAAAAAATTTTTTTCCATTTAGTATCACTACATTTAATTGGTGTGTGCGTCGAAGTATATGGCAACCCTAAGAATCAAATCTAGATTTCTAGAGCGCACCAAATCCGACCGAGCGCATTCAGCGATACGCGAATATTTCGTAACTGCCGCTATCGCTACTTGCAACGCAGCGAGCGATATAATTAAACAGTCATCAAGATATGCCTTTTCCGGTCCCTGTTAACTTGCTGACCGTACAAATAAATGTACCGTAAATATGCTTGAGTGAAAAAAAATCCTTGAAATAATTAGTGAGTACTAATTATTGATTGATTTCTCTTCTTGAGGCATAAACGTGGAATAAGCCTGAGAAGTGTGAATACAACGCCTCGGTTGCGGTGAAACATCGCTTTACGGTGCGGCTGCGTCGGGTGTTTTCTTACAGGATAAAGTATAAAGGCCGTTTCAGACTGAGCTATAATATATATCACAGATACACATATGTATTACAATATATTTTTACAGTAACGCCTTAGTGACCGCACACGTGGCTATAGTATACGAATATATCTATTATCCCTTACATGGTCAAAATATGTGAACAGATACAGAAAGACTCGGTAAAGCGAGGCACAATATTCTGCACATAATGATAGCAAATGTATATACTATAATATAGCTACCGTCTGTGGTAGTTTGCTATATCTTATAGCACAGTATATTAACATATATTATAGCTCCCACTGGGACGATATTAACAACATTTCTTTATCATTTTCACGTTGTTCTCGTACCATTTATGGTAAAATGTTTACATTTTTATTTCCACCATAGCAACACGCCAGTACAATATGCTCGTGTGTTAAACATAAGCGCATATTGTTATCGTACAGACCCATTGTACATGCAGCTCACACCACTGGATATTAAACGAGTTACTGTTACTCACTTAATAAGCTCTCGTGTAAAGTGTTTACCTGATCGTCCTCAAAGGCTTGTTTAAAAGGCGACAATAATTCTTACACCATCAAATATAATTGCGATACACGTTAACGTTTAATGAAATAAAATATAAATTATTGTTTATATAGATACAAACGAAATTTAGCTTTTGAAGTTCAAATAAATATTACGTAATAATCAGAATAAAAACGTCGTGAGCAAACCTTTAGTTTCTTCAAACATTACAGTTGTCTATAATATCCTGTACGTCCTTTGAACTCTACCAACACACGCTTGTCAAGCGCGGCAGACTACATAGCCTTAACCCTTTTCTTTCTGGAAGAAGACACGTGTCCAGTAGTGGCACGATATAAGGGTTAGAAATGATGACGATATAACATGTAGCAAAAACACATAAGGTCTTCGAGAAGAAAGATATTTGAAAGTCAACGTCCTCCTTACCCCGTAAAGGACCCGCCGTGATAATACAATAATAATAGGTAGTTGCTATTGGTACCTAATTTCATCACTGATTACCAAACGTGTCGTCCAATAGAAACGTTCATCAATTCCAACAACGTGAACTGTATCAAATCATTGGTGCAAATATCGTGCCAAGGCGCTATTGTACGCTACATAAGGCGTCCCACTGTGGACAGAACACTGGCCATAAACGTAGAAACGTAACACGCCGCCTGTAATCCTTGAAAGGGTAGGCAAAGGAGTGTAGTACACTCTCACGTTTCACCAGTTACGCTTTTACTTACTAATATAGAATAGGCGGTGAGCCTATTGCCTTGCACCGGACAACAAATTCAGAATACCAGTCACTAGAACCTAGTTAAAATCTCCGGTATGTTTGAAAAGATGAATGCCTCCGTTGCTTCACGAGCTGGTCTACATAATATGTGCAAAGATCCTAATTCTTACAGACCACGTAAAATAAAGCTAACTTATACAAAGTTTACTGATAATATACTGACTGATAAGAAAATCCTAAAAGGACGAACGAAATCTAATTGCTGCTTTTCTCATACGTTGACGTTACTGCTTATCGATACTTAAAACTAATATAAATCACGTGTTAAAATGTTATATACATTATACAATACCGCCAGGCTCTTCACAGGGTAGGTAGGGAGCACCGTGCGCTTAATACCTCCATTCTTACAGACCAGACGCGCTTCTCCTACAATTATCATTATCCTATACGTTTCGTATGTACAAGAGAATTAGGAACGTCTAATTAAAACATAATTTGCTTTACTGAATTCAACATGAAAGTAAAAGACTAAACACTATTTGTTCCATGTCATCGCCAGCGTATAAAACTATCGCGATGTTCGCAACAAGGCAACGCCATCGTCGACACAAACCCATTTCATATTAACAACCGTCCAGTCGGAATCATAAAACGCAACAATAAACGGGCGAGTTACTCGAAGCCGCTATAAAATAACTTTTCGAAAAACTATTCGTTGGTTATTAAAGATCTTCCATTGTACAAGGACATATAAATTCTGTTTATACGAAAAATATATGTACTTGATGGACTCAAGTGGCAAAGGGAGACCAAGGCTCATATATATGTTTATAATAGGTCCGATACTGGCTAATGAGGAGTGAAAAATCTCCGAAACATGAAAGACTGCATGAAGAGACTGCTGAATGTAGAAACCACGTAAGATCTGTAAGGATAGATATAATTTACAGTCAGTGCCCTCTGTCGAACCCGCGAGGAACCTGTCGTGGGCATAACAGTAATAAAGTTATGATTAAGCTCTGAATAGTGATTTATTAGTAACGAGATGCATAATTACATCCGGATAAAGCAGATGTAACTACACTTACAAATATAAGACATTATACTGCACATGATCTATTAATAGTACGTGATTCAGAGGGCCCACGTTCCCGATTCCCGTGGCATCCTGAATTCCCCGGCTACGTCCCCGGTTACGCTAGTTTCCGGTTCGCTCGGGTAAGTTCACATCGCACGCTGTTAAGTGAATCAAATCGTTCGAGAGATGACATCAAAACATTATTCCAAATATATTCATATGAAATTCTGTCTGATCATCGAAAATATAAAAACGGCTGAACTGAGCTAGAAAAACGCATAGGGGAAGTTGTCCGATGAACATTATATGGACATAAGTTTTATAATACTACAATCCATAGAATTCGACAGCTCAAACAATAATTCATTCTTTGATATATGTATGTACATTAGAAGGCTAAGTTAAATCGTGGCGGGTAAAATTATCATCATCATCATTGATACAGGTCAATACGCTGCTGGACATAGACCTCCCCTGATGAGCGCTCTTGTGCACTATCCTGGGGGTTTTTGCCTATAATCCTCATGCTGGGAATACGGGTTGGGGTTAGCAGGGGATGGATCACCACATTCAAACTCAGAATAAATATTCGAGCTCATCATTCAAATATTTATTTCAGCTAGAAACCGAATCCATGACGCACGGCTTAGCCAATCGAATTCACTGACCATTGGATCAATGGACCAGGCACATTATAACAACGATCAAAAGCCAGGATACGATGATATAGTAGGTGAATTTATTTACAACTTGATTTTTTTGATTAACTACAATGTTGTGGAACCACCAAAAAAGCTGGAAATCCACCGGACATTAAACGCTTACAATCATCAATAGCCACCCAAATCCGACAGTAAACAACACTAAAGTCCTGCTAGAGTTAGTGTGGCGATATAAAAATGAGCACTTCAATAATTTATTATGCATACATCTAGCGTGACGCAATCCCAATGACGTCATCGGAGCCACATATCGTCTCATTCATGTGCCGGGATAACTAGCTGCCGTTGAACTGTGGCCGGCCTATTATTAAGTCCGCGCTTAGAAGAACGCCATACCGTAGGACCAGTTTGCATTGTCCTTTATATAGAACATCAAGTACATACATATTTGCTTACATTGCTTACTCCTGAAATATCTGTTGGCGGACTCATACGAGGAAAACGCTTCGAGTGGAGCATATTTAGTGCGTACATTTTATTAAACATGCCTACATAGATAAATCTTTCAATGAACATGTTGTTATAAAATTGGTATCACATTATTTAATTGTTATAATATCACGCTTGTATTTCCTCTTAGAAGTAGGCAGAAGACTAGAGTACTTCCACGTTTCACCTTATAGGTCCTTTGGACCGGGGGGGGGGGATCATTTTATTTTATAAACCGAAAGCGATGTGCATGTATGACGAGAGTGACGAATGTAAAGCAAGGTAGGTAATTAAGGATAGAGGTATTTGGCACTTCGCGCTCTTTGCCTAGCCCGTAAGGGACCTGGTGTGATGATATAATAACAATAATTTTTTAATAATGTGTTTTTTTACAACTACGACGCCGTAATTCGACACGCGATATAGCAGCGCGCTCACGACGTGTCCTAATGGATCCTGTAATGCGATCCGTGCGAGACCCGAACGAGTGGCTTACGAAAACCGGTGCTGATTCTGTAATTTTTTCCAAGTAACATGTACATTATCGACTGGCTTTATTTGATAAGGGCAGCACTATGCTTTGCTAATATTTCGAAAAGATTTCAGCTTCAAAATAATTGTTGCGGCGAAAACGTGTGGACGATACGTGAACGTGGACAGCAAAAGACTAGTAACCTACGTTAGAGATGTATGGGTTTAATGGGTATTTGGTGGATGATGGCCAAGATTAGGTATAAGAATTAAGTCTTTAAAACTCCCTGGAAATCTCTGAAACGATCTATTGCAACAAAAAATAGTACGCGGACAAAGCAGCCGATGATGAAAAGCGGTTATCTGACCAAGGATGGTCTGAGCCCGGCGTTACTTAACATACCAAGGCTATGAGCGCTGGGTATGTAAATATTAATTTATCGTAACACAGATAATATAATATATACAATAGATCCGAGCACGCTATTAGATTTATTTCGGTAGCGGCGAATATTTACGAGCGTGATGGCGTATAATTAGTGGGCTAATTCCGTTGGGCGTGGGCGACGCAGGGCTGGATGATGCTGTGGGCGAAGCACCAATAACCGTGTTAGTTTATGGTGCTGGATTGATATTATTGTAAATATGTCAAGTTAAATGTTCTCCTTTTGGAAGGCACTCAGTTTTTTTTGGGTTATTTCGTTTCAATGCTTCCCAGTTGGTTATACGTACTTGGTACTAGAACAAAGTTATAATTTTATGTTAATTGTTATTTTAAACTAGTGTTATGGTTGACATTCAGATATATTCAGTAAGAAACTAAAATATGTAGATGATTTAACTGCAGTATGTATAGATATTGGAGGTCTACTTTTCATTTAATTTTTAATTTTATTTTAGACAGTGCCTTATAATAAATGATAAATTCATTAATATAATAAATATGGTCCCCATTTGGAACATTAGAAATAGCTATGGTAAGTACTAATACTTCAAAATAATATACCACATCATTGATGTACAAATGTTCTTATTATTGATCTACAAGTTTCTTAAGACAGATTCGGGAGACCTAGTTAATATAGAATTTTACGTGGCATTTCCGTTGCGCAATTTATATAAAAGTTACAATTTATTTTACCTGTTGGATAATACAGTAAAGAAGTCCACTATTCAATACGAAAATTTTGTTTAACAATGAAGTGCGAATAAGCAACTTACCCCGCTCTCCTGTGACGTAGCCGCCGGCGGTTGCAACCCTAACTCTTGGGTATACCTTCTCCTCGCCCGATGCCTCAACAACGCGGAAGCATCGGGTTGACCAAACTGAAAGATATGTTCATCAC
This sequence comes from Parelbella macleannani, assembly GCA_018245755.1. Classification (NCBI taxonomy): domain Eukaryota; kingdom Metazoa; phylum Arthropoda; class Insecta; order Lepidoptera; family Hesperiidae; genus Parelbella; species Parelbella macleannani. The sequence goes on from DWEE01002742.1 coordinate 9,451, forward strand.
GTCCACTCATAAACACTTTCTCACCAAAGTCCGAACTAAACTCCTGGGCATGATTGTTCTCTTTATACTTTTCACTTATAAAGTCAGTACTAACGAATTCTGGGTTTCCGCCGTCCAAGATTTCCGACGTGAGTCTCAGCGAATCTGACGTCTGTCGCAGATTGACATCGGACTCCGTGCGATAGTTCTCGCATATCTGGTTGAACGTATTGAAATACTCCGACGCCAAGTCGGATTTCGGCTGGTAATTGATCTCCGTCACTGGCGGTGGATCCGCGGGAAGGAAATTCGGTTCCATGACGTCATGCCGCAACGCCATCATTAACGCGCTTGAACTTGAACTTCTTGCACTTGAAACGCATCACTCCAGTCTCGTCTGCTCCTCCATTTTAACACTACGGCTGACCTATAATTTGCGGATTCGTACGCTCAATCGCATGTTGTGTTTACGCTTCGTTTGATCATAATGCATTAGTGGCCATAAAACTTGAAACTTTTAACGATCCACTAGCTTCAGTGGTCGTTTGATGTGAATATTAGGAAATCGAAATTATGTTAACTTCTGGCGGAGATTGTTTTAACAGTTAGACAAACTTAACTAGATATCCAAGAAGCTAATATGGCAGACCAGAAACTACGAGAACAATGGCCTATAATACTCAGGACTAACTGTAAGAAGATTCGAATCACTGGTAGGGTACATTATGGACCACCCGATAAGGCGGCGAAAATAAGAACGTCGGTGCAAAAACTGGGAAATATTTTTTGCAGAAAGGACCATTTCTAATCCGTTAGACACCTTTCGTCTCCGGGGAGTAATGGCGTTTGAAATTTAACGGAGAACCGAACGCGGACAAAGGTGACGCAGGTAACTATGGAAATGTTCGATCGCATCATGGGACGGTATTGTTGTTAGAAATGACGGATTAGGTTTTTCAAAAACCTCTCACCGATCATGAATATTGTGTTACATTTTTAATGTTACTGTGAAATGTATATCGTTTTGAAGTTTCATATCTATTGTGTCAGCTTGGTGTGTAGAAATTAATTTTACGTGCGGTGTTATCTCATGGAAAAATGACCTGTTTTATTTCATTGTATTGTAAATATTGTTTAATGTATCTCTGCTTAAAACGAGCAAAAAAATTTGCACGTTTTGCAATCAAATTTTTAAGAATTATTCAAATAAGGTATAGAGCTACATTTTTATGTAACGGTTACTCAATAACAGCTGTATTTTTCAAACACAAAAGAATTGACTTTTAGCAATTAATTGTATTTGTAAAAACTTTTTTACAAAGAAAACTCAAGTTTCACCCGCTCCCCAAATGACTGTATTGTTTTTGTTGAGAAGCGAAGCAGCAAATTGGTACGATATCTAAGGCTTCCTATAGAACCAAGGCCCCTATTGAATCGACCGCAGTGTAAAGTTACAGGCATCTCGGGGGAATACTTAGGAGTAGAGCGCTCGTGTTTTCGGCGTTCCCAGAAATTTGTACTTTTGGGGACAAAGTTTTGCTAAAACGACTTACGTAATTGTTTTATATGTTGTTTGGCTTCTATTAAGATGTACCTTTACGGGACTACTCGTTAGTCTAATGGAACGTCTCATGAGTAGACTGCCTCGTTGATCGAGCGGTTGCAAGCGCGACTGCCGATCGAGAGGTCCTGGGTTCAAATCCGGGGTCGGGTATTGTTATATTATTCTAATTTAGAATTTCTAGTAGACTCGGAGTCTGGAATTGTGCCCCGTGTATGGCAATAGGCTCACCACT
>DWEE01002743.1:0-11225 GCA_018245755.1 Parelbella macleannani
AAACATTGATGTACGTTTGGGGAGAAAGCTAACCAATGAAAATATAATGTCTCGTTAATTTCATAAAATAAATTTATATACATGGAATTTAAGGTTGTTACACAAAAACTAACCATAAATGAAAAGTTGAGAATTTTTTATAAATAAAGACTCTGTTGCCCATGTAACTAAATTATGCATGTAAAATATATGTCAAGATCAGACCAATGTAAGCATGGAATGGAGGTCGTTGGCCAAGAAAAAAATACGAGTACCCGAATGAGTAAAACGAGAACACAAATAATCTGTGGATGTCAATGTGTCGCCAGCGCGGCGTAGCCATTCGGTAACACGTCACACTTGCTGACAACAGACACAGTAAATACATCCTTAATACAATATTTTAAATACTGAAGGGTGTGATACTAGAAAGTATTTACCATAGTAGCGGAAACCTCCATGAGCGGGCAGCGGCGTGTGGCTGCCGGCTCACTGCCATGACCCACATTGACGATGATTGTATGTAGATTTTGCAAGACATAACTCAAGCGAGTTGGGAGTACGATGACAGCTTCCATCCGTTTTCTCCGCCCATTGTCGCCGCCGCACCCTTCCAACGTCACAGAGAAATTGAGGTGATATCACTTGTAATACGACCACACGTGCTCGCTGTCCTAGTGGCCGACAAAGACGATATCAATCCGTGCATTGCTCTGTCATGGATTATTTTATTGCGTTACTTCACGAGATGATATACAAATAAAAAATGCACGCTCAAAAATAAACAATCGAGAAAGTGTTTCAACTTTTTTGAAAATAGAAACTACTGGGGTACTTTCTTTTTATACTTCTTTCAATTTGAACGATCTGGTATCTACTGCCTAAGTTTTTCTTCGTAATTATTAAAATGACCTACATAATTATTTACGTTTAGTAGCTTTTTTGAGTACGGCTTATGAAATATAGATATCGAAAGTGAAGGCAGTGATTATTTGGGTGTTTTTAAGTTGGGCAAAGCTCCGTTGCCCTGTGGGACGTAAACGGGGCCAGCATCCTCGATGCTGCGCTCGCGCTGTACGTGTGTGCATCGCTCCGGTTTGGTTTTAACGTAAACGTGTTAACCAAGTAGGAAAGTGGGCTGCGAGCTGCGGCGACAACAACGAAAGTGTCCACACCGCCAGTCACTCAAAGAGATGAGAAAGTGACAGTGTGACGTTCTACAGATTGCAGATAATCATGAATTATAATTTGCGCTGGTAACTTATACTCAGCGCTATTTGCGTGTAATGTAGTGTGCGAAATGTGACATTACATCCAGTTGTCCAATTGTATTACCCAACGATGACTGTTTGTCTGTTCTTCTTTAATTATTTTCGTTATGTATTATGTACGTACTGTTTAAGACGGTACGTACGTTATATATTATTATGTACCGTGGGTTATAGATATACTTTCATAATGTTCCACTCCAAATAATGGATTGAAGTTGATTTTATTTGTGAATAACAACGTAACAAGAAATGTGGATATCTCCATTTGTTCTCGTGAACATTCGTAACAAGTATTATATGATTCCATACAAATGATATTGACTTATTAAAACCATGTATTCTGTATAATAACAAAGTTGAATTACTCGTAACTACTACAAGATGTCAGAAGGAATGTCTCTGCCTCTCAGGTGCTGTAAACCGGTGCCGGATTCGCAGCAGCTGCGCCATCGCCTAAGATTTCTCTCGCGTCCGTATCGGGATCCAGGTCGCGCCGTCCCCGTCCGAACATACGCTTTACTTCTATTACGATTACTCACTAATATGCACGAGAAACCCATTCAAGTCGGCTCTCGACTCATTTATATAGATGCATATCTGGCGCAACCATTCAATGAGCGCTAACGATGTGAACATTTTACCAATAAAACATTACCATATACCAGAGCGCTTGGTAAATTTACACTCGAGCAACGTTCTGAAGTATATGTTACGCACCTTCATATTTTTATTTTTATTACATGGCTGTAAACGTAAGTTCTCATAACTTTGTGACCAGCGCATCCGAAATTGAAAATAAATATTCGTTTAAGAATTGCATGCTCTTTTCTAAATTACGATGTACTATGTAGGTAATATATATATATTAGTTTAGCAAGGCAAAAATATTTGGTTTCGAAACAGACAACAACGTTGAAGCGAATAGAAAGGGTGAACAAGTAACTAAGTAATGAAAGTAACGCAAAGTAACGAAAGTTTCCGTAAAAAATATTAGATTATTTTTAAAATTAGAGGCACACAACTTATCATAAATAGATAAGTTGTGTGAAAAAGTAAGGATTCTAGGTAAGTTGTAAAGGAGATGTAGTACTTTAGAGTTAATTTAGACCGGTACAAATTCTTCTCCATTCATTCCTTCTCTACTCTCTATTCTTTTCTTAATTAACAGTCTACATGGAAATGCCATACAACTCTGATTTCACCTTAACATTGTGATATGATGCGCTTCAAGAATGGCGCGAAAAGAGATCTCGTTAAAAGCCGACACGCAGTGTTGACTGTTGGGGTATTGCATATGTTCCTTGCGACCTTGACCACTTACCATCAAGTGGCCATTCTGTTTGCTAGGCTTAAAACCAGTTCATTTCAATATCTATTATTCATAATGTCTCAGTGTGTTGCAACAGGATCATCTCCCATTTCGGAGATTTCGACAATTTCGAAACGTAAGTATATACTATACTCCTCTGTCTGCCCCTTTGAGGATATACAGGCGTAATGTTATTCATTTTACTACATTTAAATTCGGTGAACTTTTACGGTCGGCCGGCCGCGGCGGGCTGACGTCAAATCTCCTTGGCAATGTTGACGTCGGTAGCTGTCGTCGTCGTATACTGCTCGAACTATGGCTCAGCAGCGTTTTCCTTTCATTTCTAATTTCTAAAAATAAATATTAGACGTCGATATGCGTCCTAACTTTGTGTCATCATGTCTCCAATATTTTTATTGACTGTTTATCCAACAATATACCTACTACTATTTTACCGTCCCTATACGTTTCAGAAATAATAATAATTAATAATACTGATTCATAAGAATAAATAAATAAAAATAGTAGTAATAATAATATAATAATAGTATTCATAAACCATTTAGGGACTTAAAATGTGTTTGTCATCGACACGCTAAGAAGAAGATAAGAGTAGGTACAGGTTTTATAAACTGATCTGAAATTGACATAAAAATTACACGTAGTATTTATTTATTACGTAAATAACATCCATTCGTTTAAATTATTAGCATTTGATTTGTCATTGATACGGACTATGGAAATTACAATCGAAAAGTCATAAAAACGCATAGAATTAATTAACATCATACATTAAAACAATTCCAAAATCATTTCATAACATTTATACCCATCATAAAGCAGTAACGCGTTAATACGTCGTGCTAGGATCCAGGTAATCGAGTCTTATTTGATGAGGCGTCAATTGCGATGGTGTGGCCAAGTCCGACGAAGAAGCGAAGAGTATTTACTTTTCTGAACTCCAAAAGGGCAAACGCAAACGTGGAGGTCAACTCCTCAGGTACAAAGGTGTACAGAAAAGACATATGAAAAGATGCCAAATAGAACCCTCTCAGTGGGAAGCCTTAGCACAAAAACGCCATAGTGGGGAAGACTGGTCCGGCGAACCGTATGGTACTTTTAAGAAGATAGACGGCGTGATTTAGATAAAAAACGTGAAAACCTGAAACTTAAGCCGCCTCTTAATATTACATACGATAATGAAAATAACATCCTAACGGGTAATATTTGCAAACGCAAGTTTACAGCAAACACGAACAACGCAACAACCGCTGAGCAAAAGTTATGTCGCCGTGGTCGAAAGCGGCCACGAGGATCATAAAAAATATTAAAGCAGTAAAGAGAAAAACCAGTATTTAAAATAATTAACAACATAATTACTGCTAGGATTGCAATTAAATATTAATGAAAATCCAATAAATGACCATCAGTGTGTTAGAGGTATAAGATTTATTTTATTGCACCAACCACGGATTATTCATTGAACAGTGCAATAGGATTCATTCACACGTTTCCATGTACATCATCTTGAAACGCCGCTTTCAAGTACCTAACACGGTGCTCCAAGTGCTTGCCTACGTCGCTTCGGACGTACGTACTCGTATATAGAGCAAACGCTCACCGTCTGCTCGTCTCAATCCACTACTGGACATAGGCCTGCCCAAAATGGATTTTGCCTATGATCCCTATTGCTGGGTACGCTGGACATGTGGGTTAAAAATCGATAGATAACGGACAGAAAACACAAAATTCTACAATTGAATATAAAATCTGATGCTTCTACATTACTTCTAAAATCTTGTACTTCCTGAACAATCAATCTCTCCATCTTCTGACCTCTAAGTAATTACAATCAAGGTACTCCTAAGAGGAAGAGTAAGGTATCTTTAGAAGAATAAAGAACAATAATAAATAAATGTCGCGTAGGAAACGACCGCACAATTATCTCAATAATTTATAAACAAGTCCATTGATATATCTGTTATGTAGTGTACCAACCAACTACTGCAATTGTCAAAGTTTGTGTACTCAAAGATATACACGTCATGACAAAAACGCAGACGTGCGTGTATGTGAGGCAAATATTAATTTATTGTTTAACTTAGACAGACAACTTGTTTAAAGCCTACGGTGACCTCGGGAGTCGAGTTGGTGCAGCGGCTTCCTGGTTAGCCGCTCAGCTATAGGGAAACGTTTAGAATGTCAAGTTGATATTTTTGCACGGCCATGAACACACAAGGCCGGCTGTGTATTTTTGCGAGCAGCACCGAAGAACTTAGAAAGTAATTTCGATACACTGAAACTATTTTTTTTCTTGGCTTCCCGCCAATTGACCAAAATTTATTTAGCATAGGAGAGACATCATGTGGTTTTCTAAAACAGTATTTCTTAATTGGTCAAATGACTTGCTTCTATTAAAATTAAATTCAGTTTAAACAACAACACAATAATAACTATAACTATTAGCTATATTTATTGTAATGTAGCTCGACATATAACTATATTTCTAAGTTTTCATTAGCAAAAACAATTGTATTATATAGGTACTAATATAAACGACTGAAGTAGGAAACATCAAAGCGTGGTTGGGGACAGCGATAACGTCGAGGCGGAAATTTCGCGAGCAGCGCGGGCGGCGGGCGGCGAGGCGCGATCCGCGCTATCGGTCGCCATCAGTATCTGGTCGCGTTATCGCCCGGGCACCTCAATGAAGGTCTCGCGGAGGTCACGCGCTGACGTTATACTGATAACGATTTGCGCGGTGACCTTGTCGTGCGCGCCGAATCTCAAGGTCGCCGCTATTTGTACAGTCAGCTATGAGAATATAGCCGCCCGCGCGCGTGCTTATGCGCATCTCATTACCCGGACATGCCGCTTCTTCGCACATCTGGTCTTCTACGCAATTATCTTCATATAAACAAGACTAGAACAGAATACAGTGTACCTACCTGCCAAATAGTTTTATTATAATCTATGAATAAATCGAGGCCGATTCATTTTGTTATTAAGGATTCTTCAAAATGATCGTCATAGAATGAATATAGATTTTTTAGAAGAAATTTCTAGTAGTAACTCGAAGTCTAGATCTTTGCCTAGTGTATAGCCATAGGCTCAACCGCCTATTCCATTTTGGAATATAAACGTAATTGCTGAAACTTGAGACTGTGCTACATTCCTCTGTCTACACCTTTGGGGGTTACAGGTGGTATATTACGTTTTTTTACGAATGAATGTTTTGTCCTAAATCCTATGAGTAACTCAATATCTGAAATAACTAAGCGAATTTTCTGTACAACCAGTTTTGGTAGAGCAATGTTCCGATCTGAGCGGATAAATGAAATAAAAAGGCTTGATATGGCCGCACGAGGAAATCAATGAAATGACTAGACTGGCTTATTGGAAATATGTACGTACGTCCGATAAATAGATGAGTTGGCGACCGTGAAGGAGTCAATAAAATGAACTAAGGCTGTGTTCCAAATGAATTTGTTTCCAATATATCCATTCCACGTCGGATGCTCTAAAGTGGATTGTTGATTATGATAATTTGTGTGTTTTAAATACAAAATGAATATTTGTGTGTTAATACAATATGAATATTTGTGTGTTTAAATACAACCTCGCAAAGCGCGTAGAACGACGTCCAAAAGAAAAAAATATTAAAATGAATATTTTTATATGCTGGTGAAATTGACCCGCCACAAAAATAGCTTAACGGACCTTGATCCGTATTTATGTTTATATTATATTTTAAAGGAACAAACTTTTCGCAGTTACCTCTCGCTACTTGTTAAACTGTACTTATGGAATAGTTTTATGAACAGTATCCCCAGCTGCAGATAAATAAAATGTTTATTACCAATTTTACAAATTTGTTTTAAATAATAGTCCTCCCTTGGTAAATTTCATAAAACCTGTGTTAGGAGACGCCCCTCTTCCCTTCAGTTCACAAAATGGTAAGTGCAGTCGAAAACTGTATAGCACGTCATATTTCTTCCCACAAGTTTATATGATAGTGACTATTGTTTTTTCTCAACGTTTACATGTTACGTAACATCCTTATTACATACCTTACATATTTTTAAATAACAACTAGCTGACCCGGCAAACATTGCTTTGCCATATATGTATGTTATTTCTAGTGAATATTTGGGTCGTTAAATAAAATATAACTAACTTATTGTAGGCGTGATGTTACGTATAACTAACTTATTGTAAGTATATGAGGTGAGAGTAGATTACCACCTATTCTCAACCCACCGAATATACATATAAAATTTTATAAAAATAGGTCCAGTCCTTTCGGAGGAATACGGCAACTAAAACTGTGACAGGAGAATTATATTTATATAGAATACAATATTCAAGTTTCCTGTTGACTTATTCGAAATTAAAATCGCAATGGAAATCTGAAAAACCGCGACTGTAAACATTGCGGTCTACGTAATATTGTCTATTTGAGTAACGTCTGACGCAATACGTGTTGTGTTCTGTCCTATAGCTCGACACGTGTCTTTGCCGCATCTGGTATTTAACTTTCCCGTTTAATTACGAATTAATCGATATATAAGTCGGATATTTATAACCCACGCCGAAAATTCTCAACCATACAGCACCATTGTATTTATTTTTTATTGTTACACTACAAGGTGTACTTAAAGCGTAATTTCATTCTCTTGTAGTCAAATCTGTAAAAACATTATACATAATTGCTATGATTATTTAATCTACTTACTGAGACGCTGACGAAATTGTGCTATTTACATGAACAACAGACGCTTATACGTTTATTATCTATAAGTACGTAAGCAACACGTGTATGGTGCGAACGCGGCCTAAGCGATATTACAGCTGAGCGGCCTCACAAGCCTGAGGCGACGCGGAAGCCCTGCTTCGCGAATTAGTATGGGACCAAGGACAAAGTGGACTGACGCGACAACTGAGCGCGACATGCCGGCGTGTGACTTGTGATTACGTAGATCGGTTCTACTAAGCGCCTGGTTACTTATTACATGTAGAACTAAGTGTAACACTAACGAAATTGTTACATCAGATTGGTTCTATTGATATGAAAAAAATTAAATCATTTTCAAAGATATCGTCGTTGCTAGTCTCGTTAACGTATTCAAGTCTATAGCCGTCTGAATATTCAATTGTCAGTACAAAAGTAAACTTATGAGAAAGGGTCCTGTGTGAAATTCTGTTTGTTTTTGTGGAATTTCCTGAAAACGGGCATAAGAAGACAAATAACTCTGAGTAATCAAGATGCCACCAGGAGACAGGACAGCGCAACAAGTACATAAGTCAAATTTGGTGGCGTGACCGCGGCGCTGCTCGTCGCGCCTGGATGTCAATGTCATTGTCAAAAACACTGCACGTGATCGGCTCACGTGTGCCGCTACATGCCAAGCAGGGCGACTTCGCTAGTTATATGATTATATCTGTCGACAGCGAAAGCAAATTACAATCGAAGTCTTGAACGAACTTCACATGTTTTTATTGCAAAATGACCGTGAGAAAATAAATGTTATGCTGAGTGATGTTTAACGTACCGCGTACCTCAGGCTGGCGGTGCTTGAGAGAGTGGCTGACACTGGACACACCTTGTGGAGAGGCAGTGCAATCCTGTGGACTGATTACGCAACTCGTGGCCCGCCGCGTGAAGAGTGAAGTTCAATGTCACACGCACGCACACATGCGCACCGCCAGCTACAGACAGACGGAGGCGTGTGCGTCGCGATATCTGAGTAATCGCAGCCAACCCGTTACTCGCCTCTATCGACACTTCCCGGAATAATTCGCGAAAACACGATTTTCCTTTGTGCCGTGCAGTTGTGATGTCGATTGTCGTAGGTATTTTTGCGCAAGGTCAGGGTAAAGTCGAGCAATCTCAACATTTTGCGGGCACCGATTGAAATAACCGACGATCACAATTACTTAAATATCTCAGGATTAGCATTACACACAGTAATTTTGTTTAAACTTAAGCCTTGTAAGTCTTGCAAATTATGATGGGTGAACTTAACTGCTCATAGTGTCCCCCCCGGTCAATCTTTGAGAGAGTGCGAAATTTTGCAGCATATACATAAATATCTATTATTATAAGCGGCAATTCATTCGTGTACAGCTCTATGATAGGATTCTACGTACAATGAACGAATCAATATTCTACGTTTCAAGGATTACTTATCTCTTACAGACGTTAGTTACTTCAAGAACTAAAAGTAATGAAAGAGGTACAGATAACCTTGCATAAAAGTAACATTCATCATCATTATTAATCTAAATCAGCGCGCTTCTGGATGTCCGTATGCCACCCCCAATGAGCACCGTCACGCCCTATTCTCGGCTTGTCGCAATCAGATCTGTGCACATCTTTTCGGAGATTCTCTTCCCAGTTAGCTGGTAAAAAATATTCACACAAGTAGGCAGTGGTAGCTACACGAAAATATTTGATATACGAGTATTATTGCTCTATAGCAGTTTGGCAGAACGTGGTTAAAATTATTTAACATATTAATGTATCTACTTATTTAATGTACTTACTTAAATAAATAAAGCAACTTCGGGCGTTATCGTTGTTTTTTGCTAGTGTTACTAGTAGTAGCCTGGAGTCTGGACGTGTGCGTACTATATGACAATAAGCTCATCCCCTACTCTATGGTGAACCAAGTTAGTGAGTAATTAATAGGTAGATCGTGAGAATGTACTCTCCGCCGACTCCTTCAGGGAATACAGACGTGATGATAAGAAATGATTATAAATAAAGTGGATTTTGCACAAACTGTAACAGCGGTTGTATTCCTCACTGCACCGATTGCCAACACAATTTTTTTACCGCCGTAATGTGAGATTCGTGTTGGCAATGTTCACAATTAGGCCGGCGAATGTCGCGAAGGCCGCAAGTGTGGGTCAAGGGCAAAGTCTGGTAACCTATATCACGCCACTGCCTCCATGGCAGCTAGCTTTCGCCTGTGCCCTAATAGGGTAACCAGGCGAAAAGAAAATAGCACCCTTTCGGTTCAATTCCTTTATTTACTTTTAGGCTGTGTTGAAAATTCTACACAATTGTAAAAAAATGACACATACATCAATTTTTAAGCTCATATCACTGACATTTTAGAGGATTTATGTTAGCGCGGTCCAATGACAAACCCCACTTGGGTTAACGAATTGTAACTCACGATTATCCAATCAAAATTTATTAATCTTGACAGCCATCATCCAACATCCAATGACAGCGTTATATTACGGAAGTATAGCCATAACGTGATGATGGAAACCGAAGGTGGTTACAGGATCCTCATCCCAGCGGCCCTTGGACACTTGTCAGCTACCGAGTTCGGGATGGATAAGAGCTTCTAAATGCCTGGTCTTCTTCTAACTATCTCTGGCGTCACACGCTCTATCCAATGGTGAATGAATATTCATTGAGTTTAGGCTATTTGACAGATCACTACCGTTATATGCAGGACTCGTACAAAAAATTAAAAATATAATACATAATAAGTCAATGTAAAAAGGCTTACCTTTAAATGTTAAATTATGTATTAGGTGACATTCCTTAACAATAAGAAGAATTGGAAAAAGGAAAACTTAAAGAAGTACATATATTGTTTTCGGGGTTATTTATTATAAGTGCAAATCTTCTTTTTAGGCGCGATAATAACACTATGTACCTCCACTAAATTGTGCAATACCCAAATATAGTTCCAGTTGCCAATCATCCAACTCTGCTATCAAAAAAGAGTCAAAATACGAAGTAGGTACTGGGAAGGGCGGCTGAGCGTAGGTCAAGGGCAGGTCATACTGACCTACACGAGCAAGTATGCCCTCACAAATAACGCTGTACGCTCTATAAGGTCACCCCCTGGCTGGGGGGCTGGGGGTAGCTTTTACCACCGTACGACTAATTCGTCGATATCATGTTATCATTCGTATCTAATTTACTTTAAAACATTAGTATCTAATAATACAATTTGATATCTCCACAAAGCCATCTTCCGACTATGACATTATATAAATGCATATCAATAATGTCTTTTTAACGTCCAGAAAGATAAAAGAAAAACGTGCTCATCACGCAAATATGGATTTAAGCCCACGAACTGCTATACCAACGCGACGGGACGGTACAAATACAAGTGTATTTTCTATTTCGGTCAATAATATACGTACTACCTAACTAATGTGATTTTATACCACATCAAATATGTAAAATTAGGTACAGTGCAATTATAAATATAATTAAAATTATAACATTTGCGAATAATAATTTACGTAGGTATAACGGTAAACAATTAATTTGCTAATGTTTTATGACGATATCTGCGCTAAAATTCGCTAATGACATATGTAGGTATATAAACAATATTAGAAATTCCCATTTTGTTTTCCTTCCTCGTTAAGTTGGACATCGAAATTGGAACGTTCCTAATTAATATAATCTACTAAATAAAAACTGGCGTTCAAAATAATTCAAACAATAAACCACATTGCACAAACACGATATATAAAATCCCCATTACCAATGTGCCTGGCTTATTTATACATATAAATATTCACATGGCCTATATGATTATAGGTATATGTGGCGGGAAATAGCGCGTAGGCGGTGCGAGCTGTGCTCTGCGATACCCAACCCGCATGCCCAGCGTGGGGACTAT
>DWEE01002744.1:0-11225 GCA_018245755.1 Parelbella macleannani
GAGTGTAGTACACTCCCACGTTTCACCAGTTACGTTTTAAGTCCCATGGAATAGGTGGTGAGCCTATTGCCATACACTGGGCACAGATCCAGACTCCGAGTCATTTCTAGAAATTTCAAATTAAAAATATTCAATTGTTCCCGACCCGGTATTTGAACCCAGGACCTCCTGATCGGCAGTTGCACTTGCAATCACTCGACCAATGAGGCAGTCAACTTTATTATTTTAGACTTTGCTACATTTTGTGTTCAGTATTTAAGAAAATTCGGTATGCAATTAACTAAGCTTGAACCCAGACCAACTGTTTCATGTTTTCCATTCTCAAATCACTGCTAAATGAAATTTATCTTGGTATATCAATATTGCCCTACCGAAAAAGATATCAGATAATTATTGTCTATCGTTTAAAACCTTAGAACCCAATTTGAGACGGTATAATTGTAACGTCCATTGTATTTCAAACTTTGTATGTCTCAATTTAATTTTTATTTGTATTCGATTAAAACGTCTTCGTCTGTGATCAAGAAAATTCTTACTGTTGAACGCAGCTCCGGTTATTTCTTTCTCCTGTTTGATATCTGATAGCATCAATATATTTATTTGTGTCGTAAATATTTGTAACCTATTATTTACTATCAACATCCACGAATGATTGTAAAATTCCAAATCTTATTTCGTTACTTAGCGCATTTAATACCTCCGGTCTTTTGTTGAGCTATATGCAGTCATCGTTTTGTGTCACTCCTCGCTTCGAGTCTGCTTAATCCTTCCACAGCTGTGAACCTTGCTTCCTTGTTGACTTATTCAGAGCTGAAAATCTTGCACATCGTCGGGCACCCCTGCTCTTGGCGTTGTTACGATAGCGAACTAAATTATATATCTTCTCCTTCACTATTTTGAATGCTTTTTGAAATTAAAGTAACTGACGGGGGTATAATGTATGTGTTACTAACCAGTTAGGGACTGCAGCCTCAATAAAACTGTTGTCAATGGAATCCTAAATGTCAAATAGTACTAAGGTACAATCCGAGATCAATCCAACAACAACTGAAAACTAGTGGAGAAGTCTGTCTGAGAAACTTGATGAAATATTGCTCTGAGAGGTTTAACACTAACAGCAACGATCTGTATATTCCAATATACTTGGTCGTTGAGAATTGACCTGGGAGTTTCTGTCCACAGCAAATGCATCACAACCTTCGAGTTTGAAACGTGTCATATTATAGTCGAGTTGATCCCGACCCAATCTATGCAAGACTATAACACGGCGTTATCCCGATTGGACACAGTAACAGTACTATAGATCTCATATAATAGATAGGACGTTAATACCTCCACTGAGAAACCGTGCACCTTGCGACCAGTATTATATCTTAATAATGTTCCACCATGCAAAGCTGCTTCTATACAAGCATGAAATAAAGCCGTTTCAACTGCTTTGTTACAATAACGCTATTCAAGTACTAACAGATGGCTAGAATATACACCAACTTCATTTTCTTCATTATCCTAGTACTCGTAGATAGCGGTGTTAAGCTCTAATTTCTTAATTAGAACTGTAGTATACTTTTATTATAATCACGTACTCAAATTGGGTGTCATAACACGCTGGTGGCGCTCACAACGGAACGTACCCGCTCGTTATAAGCTCCTGATCGTAAGCGGAGAGAACTATCACAGTTGCTCTTCAATATTTCTATAGGTTGGTTTTGTTTTCCTTATGGTATATAAAGTACATAATTTTCTGTTCCATTTTAGTTAGTTATTTAATTAGTTCTACTAAATCTAAACGGCGATAAAGATGTTATATAATCATAATATTATTGATGATAATGTGTATTGTTTTAATTTAATATATAATATTTTTAATTATTTACCTTTTTGTCTATTTTCCTTTTTGCCTATTTGTTTTTGTCAATAATGAAATTTTAGTTTTTCCTAAATTATGATAATATCAATAGGCCAAAAATGATTATTTTTCAATTTTCCTTAATTCGTAATTCAAGAACTTATATCTTTTGAAGTTAAATCATGAAAATCAAATGGAAGATTCAGGTCACCTAAGGCTTAAAACTTTCAAACCATGAATCTAATCCTTTCAAATGATGTCCTTTCACGTGCTTCAGCTGAAGAATATAAGTACACATTATACCCTCCATAATCCCGCTTTTAATTATCTGCTTATATTCTCTAATAACTTTCTTATATCCATTTCCAACTTGATAATTGATAAGAAAGTTTCTATCCGAGCATCATTTACTGACACTCGGAACATTTCAGTTATTTCGAGCTTGTTACATTTTAGCATTACCCCGTTGATAATTGTACACATTTCGCCAAGTTCTCCCTTAATGGAAATTATTTCTAGCCTACAATATTTCACCCTTGAGTTTTGTGGGAATGTGGTGACTTCGCCTTGTTTACTAATTAATGCTTAATTAAGGAATCCCAACTTTCCGGTCTTATTAATATTCAAATTGAAAGGAAACTTCGTTCGCTCAGATCTTTATATTGGTATCTGTATTTGTAAATAAACGGATATCGTGAATTTTAAGTGATACAATTATAATTTTATTGGCAATAAAATATGGATTCTCTTTTAAATGGAACTGGCAAACCTATTACTAAAATGGACATTATCCTGCCTAGATATCTTGTTTCCTTTAATGATTGTAATTAATGAAGTAAAAGGAGCTTGTAATCCATTAGTGCTTGTATTACCTGATTGATAATTTTAAACGATGTTTATCAGATTTATCTTGATAGTAATGGCGTCATATGTGGGAGATATGAAAACCCGAGGATTTATTCCATTTATTTCCTACAGAAAATCAAATATTTAAAAGTTGAATTCTGATTATTTTTGTAGATTCAAATATATGTCAAATTAAATGTTCGTTTATATAATGTGATTCATTAAACTTGAACCTACTTCTGGCTAGATCTGAACCTTTCGAGATATTACCGAAAGTCTTCTGCATCAGTTTAATTTGGGGATAGCACACGATATGTCAGAACCCGGCTTTATCGAATGACAGCAAACTAACGGAAATAAAAATAGTTCTTTGACGTTTTACAAACTCGCCATATCCTATCTTGCACTTTTTATTCATTTCTACCTGAAGTTTCAAGAGCAGAGCATAAAACGAGCATGTTCTCTACTTTTATAAAATAACTCTTTTTACCTAAAAAAAATGTGCTACTGTGTAACGTCATAATGTTGTGGATCTATGCGGTGTATGACAGTAGGCTTACCACCTATTCCATGGGACGTAAGATAACCGGTGAAACGTTGGAGTGTACCACACTTCTCTGCCTACTTCTTCGAAAATTATAAGCGTGATGTTACATTTTTTTATTCCTTGTTTGGGTGTGGAAAAGTATCTGTATAAGTGTACAATATTTGTAGAAATGTGTATGGTTTATCAGCTGCCTAGTTACAATAACGTAGGCTTTGTTAAATGTGGCTCAGATAGGCTAATGTGAGCTGTCTAAAAATATTACAATTTTTATTACTCTATCATGTAAATACTATTTTATGATAACTTTATTGACTCAATGTCACAAATGAACTTGAGAGTAAATATTAAAATGTTTAAGAAAATTATAATGTTACTACCATTGATTTCATTCAATAGTTTGATTTATATTTATAGTTAGTTAATAATTGACAAAAATAAAATAGTACTATGATATAACCAACGGTATCTACAGTTACGTAGAGAAACAATATACTCGTATGTATAATAAACGTACTTATACTATAAGTAATAAATATAATAACTTAATTAGTAAACAGATCGATATAATTTAATGTTAAAACATAAGCTTACTATGTTTCTATGTAAATGTTTCTATGTAAATGTTTGGGTCACAATTTGAGAGCGTTAACTCTTTCAGTGTTTTAATGATTTAAAATGTACTTCAATAAAAATCAATAAATAGAACTATTAGAAACAAATTTCGCCAAGAATATAAGCGAAACTAAATAAAAAGTCACTCATACCCGTTATCGTTAAGGTTTCTGTCAATACCTCGTTATTAATTGCCATTATCGCTGGAAACAAAAACGGAAACGGCCGGAAAGTTCCCTCCGCTCGTATATTTTTAAATGCAACCCCATTAATACCACATTCATCAAGCTTATTTTACAATTTACGCGCCAAAACCATCGAAGTTTTTGTAAGGTTGTTTACCGAATTGTTGCAAATTATTAGAGGAATTAAATTCACTGAATATCCCGCAATATTGTTCAGAACAACAATACGGAAACATAGAACTGGAGAAAAGTCAATGAATGTCGAAAACCTTACCGAACACGACTAGTCACATTTTATGTCACTCGTGTCATAGATAAATGACTTTTGGCCACTTACCAAAGTTTAGTTCTGTTATGAACAAATATTCTGTATAGGTAAGTTTAAGATATGGTCTGAGAACAATACTGTTCACACTGAGAACAATACTGAGAACAATAGTGTTCTACTAAAAAGTATTTCGTTATGCGATGAAAGCAAATTTTCTTAGAAAGATTGTACTATTTTGTGACAATATTTTGAATCAAACGCTGACTAAACTTCTTTTGTAGCTGACGGATTTTTGTCCTTATACTACAATAATTTTATTCAAAGCAGCCTCAACATTTGGATTTGAAAGAATATTGACTAAGAAAAAGGAGTTACAAAACATAGAAATAATTTATTCAAAAATTTCCATATAAGCTACACATCATCAACTTGCTTAAGCTTAACATTAGTTTTTGGTTAGATTTCAACCCTAAATATATTGTAACAATTAACTAAATAAGAAAAACCAATAATAAAATGCATACATATTAAAATGAAAGAAACAGAACTTTAAATCTTTGCGTTGCAGAGTAGAAATGCTCATAAATAAGACATTACGAATGGAAATGATGGTTAACTACGTACACTTGTATCGATGGGCGGAGATGAAAAGGCAACGGTAATGATGACTTACGGCTGTCGGCGAAAGTGGGTCGTGTGTGTGAACTCCCCTTAATTAGTGCTGACGAATAACGGTAAGTACTCAAGACTGTCAGATAAGAACGTTAGGGCAGAAATGAATTTTTCTTGTTAATGCTGAACAAAATCTGAGCGGTAATTTTCATATTTACGTTTCAAATGATATTTTGAGATCCTTTCACGTTATGTTCTCTTTATTTTCGGCCTGCTACAACAGAAAGTCGTAAACTATTTTAAACATGCAAATAGTTTGCACCATCGAATAGGTTAAATGATGAGTTACAAAAAAGTGCAGAAACTGGATACAGCAAGCCGAAGACAGAGCGTGATGGCGCCTAGAACGAAAAGAGTGATGATATTAATGAAAGGAAAAAAAACCAATCAAATCAAATCTGCAATTTACAAATATGTGGCAAACCACATATTATGCATATGTATATCCACATATATATATCCACATATATATATCGTTAAACTACATAAAATTAGTACAAGACGTTTACCTTTCCAATCCGACTAGCATCCGTCATAATATAATATACCGGTGATTTCAAAATCCGTTTTACAACCTCATATTTCTTAAACGAACCCCTTCATTAATTTATATAATAATAATGATAATTGAGTATTCAATTTGATCATGATATTGGTCCTGAAGCCGTCAATGACTATAGTCAGTCATTTTTATATGAGAATGAGATATATTTGCAGTAAAAACTATTTTCGTTTTAAGTCCCCTGATAAAAAATATCTATCACCACACAAAATGCAAACGTAAATAAATTGCTACAGTTTTCGTGTGATTCTTCTTTGAACCTATTTTTTAAATTTGTGCTCTCCAGAGAAATAAGCGAACTTGATCCCATCCACAACATCGTATTCTCTGAATGTATTTTTTCGTTTTCCAAATTACAAGCATTTGTCGTTTGTGTGGATTCAGAATTTATATTATTCCAATACTTGTAACAATCACCGATAATTCCCTAACACAGCTATTGGGACCGCGTGAGTCGAAGTGATTTAGGGCTTTCGCTTCGGACGTTTTGAATTGGCAGTGATTTATTTTATCGTCGTCTTTTATTTATTTTACAAAATTTCTCCATGTATTAATAAAAGTTTATAACAAATTTAAGGTGACTTAATCCAGTTTAGATCTTTTAGATTGAGTTAAAGATTTTTTTTTGTAGTTTCAGTACACGCTATTGTAATTCCGAGTAGAATATTCCCGAAGATAATTCTTCGCAGAATTCCTTTTATCATCAATATGGTTATCAGTAAAAAGTTCAAAGTAAGTAAAAGTAGGGCTTTCGCTATTTCATTTCATTTTTGTTTAATGTTGAACCTCTTATATGTATATCGATGTAATTTGTTATTCAATAAAATTATCAAGTAACTTTAGAAGTTTTTACTGAAAACGAAAAAAGACAAATGACGTACTCGTAACTAAAAAAGAAGAAAGTCGATGAGAGCTGACAAGAAAACGCGTGATTTGGATATAAATGAGGTAAAAAGAGGAACAAAAAAGTTTCGGAAGCCTTTAACTACTTTTACTAGGAAATCTGAAACTATTCAGTTTAAAAAAGGCATTAAGTGAATAAAAACCAGCTGAGTAATCCAATTTTAGTGTAATAAAAACATTTGGAATCACATTGGCTTACATAAATGAAATAATAATTGGATAGTTAAATTTACTTGCTAATTATTTAGTGTTGCCAAAGTGTGCACCGATACTACAAATTTAAAACTATCAGTAGCATGACTGGTCGCAAGTACCGTTAAACGGAATCGTTCATTTTGTCTTCGTTCATTGGCTGCAAATGTCGCCTTTCGAGAAAGTTCTGTTTCAACAACGAATAGTTTAATGTTATCAGAAAGACCCCACTCCTTTCAAAGTGGAATAACGCTCGTAATGTTTTGACGAGAACCTCTTCAAACATTCGTATCGCGTTTCTGATTCAATTTATACAGTTTTATGTTTTTTTCGAGATGTTTTTGTGTCCTTTGTCTGTACATTGTGTTTGTATTAAGTTTTATGTCTTTCATTTTAAGTTTCACATCGGGAATCGTAATCAAATAAAATGTAGTATTCAGCTTGAATATTAAGTGACATGTATTAATGATTTGTTTGTATATATACCACCTACTTTACCGTAAAAGGGTACGTAAAATCACGCCTGTAATCTGCAAAGAAGTAAGCTAAGATGAGCAGCACGCTCCCAGGTTTTACCAGTTACATTTACGTTCGTTTACGAATTAGGCGATGAGGCTATTGTCATGCACCGGGAAAATATCCAGACTTCTTGTCACTGCTCGAAATTAAACGTTTCGTCACGCCTGTAATACCCGAAGGGGTAGACAGAGGAGTGTGGTACACTTCCGCATCTCACCAGTTACGTTTAAGCACCATAGAATATGTGGTAAGCCTATTTACCCGGGCACAAATCCAGACTTCGAGCCCCTTCTAGAAATTTAAAGTAAAATAATTTAAATTTTGAATACATTCATCTATGAACACAGAACACGCTTTTTTGTGTAATTGTTCACACTCAGAGCAAAATAAAATTAGCACACGAATGGCTGAAAGCCAACTGTTCACATTTTCGCAACAATTTATCCAACCCGAAGATCTAACCACATGAAAAGCCGAAGCCGATATTCGCACGTCATTAATATAGAATCGCTCCATCAAATTTATTAACATCGAGAGGCATTCCTTTGAAATGTTTGGAACAAAACAATTCCGTTGCTAAGCATAATTTCTCAGCAATATACGCCTTAGCGCCTCCGTGCAAAAACAGGCTATCAACTACGAAATAGTTGTAACAATTCAGTTAACTTAGGTGTGAGGGATACAAAACTTTATACCCATAAGATTGATAAAGCTTTAGTTTTATTGTTTAAACAGCCTTCCTGCTGTAAAGTCGTTAGGGGGAGAATAGTATATATAGTACAGCCCCACGTTTATTATTATAGAGGAGTATAGTGTACCCCCACGTTTCATCGGTTACGTTTAAGTCTCATGGAATATGTAGTGAGCCCATTGCCATACACCGGGCACGATTCCAGACTCTGAATCACTTCTAAATTAGAAAAATGCTATAGCACCCGACCCGGGATTTGAATCCGGGACCTCCCGATCGGCAGTCGCGCTTGCAACCGCTCGCATAACTAGGCAGTCAGTTTTTTTCTTCTAGCTTTCCATATCCCGATGTGGGGCAGACGGGAATAAGTGGTAATATAACAATGATTTACGTATAGTAAGTGTGTACAGCATATAAAATTAGTGAATCCGTTTAAATTTGCATAAAAACAAATCTAAAAAAACGATTACTTATATCAAAATTATTGTAAAGACAATACGCACAAGTTAATATCTAATTTCCTTATCGACACTATGATAAATCTGCAAATATGTATAACCTTTGCGTGCGAGCGTTTTTCCAGGGTCGCAATTTTAACATATTAAGCTTACCCATTTTTCATATACCTAACTTGTAACAAGACAATTGCTGTTAGCGTAAAAATATTTTCTCATAACACCGTCCTTTAAGATAAGCAAGGTCACGTTTCGGCAGTGTCTCGTTTAATGGAAGGTCGACATACCCTTTATTTATACTATTAGTAAAAAATGGCAAGGACGAAACTTGTATGAGGGATATTATTTTAAAGTAGCACGTGGTTACGCACGATATAAATGATTAATTCAAAAAATGAGTTTTGAAATTTTGAACCCGTTCGCTGTTCACTCTTCACTCAAGACCGAATGAAGCAATATTTAACAAATTGTAAGTGTGTGTGTGTGTTAATAACACATGTTATACTGATTATAGCGTATAAATCTTTCGTTCGTTCGGAAGTGCACGAAAAGTTGTAATTGGTAGATTTTTTTTATTTATTAAGTTACCTCATTTTAAAACGTATCTTAAATAATTTAATGAATATTTTTTGTCTATTTATAAAATACAGCTCGGTATAGTTATCGGTGTTTTTGAAGCAAATCAGTAGTGATATTATGTCTTTCAATTCGTTACGTACATTTAGTGACAGATTTTTTTCCTATATCCCTATCCAATATTACGCGGGAAAAATGTTCGGACCTAAACAATGAACATACCAGGAAACTACCCATTTCACATAAAAGACATACAGACACATGCAGAAATTAAAAATATAAACCACTAAAATATTTAATGTTTAAAGGAAGTAGAAACGAAGTAAGTAAACACTACGACATTTGTTTGCGGTCGCTGTGTTTCTTGTTTAAGTCAACGTTTTGTCAGCAGGTAGAAATTATGTTCGCTGAATATGATTTTATTACGATTTATTTCCGTAAAATAATGACGTATATTATTAACGAATTATTGTAATTTATCGCACAACAATTCACTAATTAAAACTAACGTTTTCAAAATTTCCACTCGACGAGCAATATTTTTAGCCACCACAGAACAACGTCACACGGAATATACAACGAGATACTCTAATTACACATTGTATTAATATTAATTTGTGTATATTCTCGTATTTGCTCCGTCCTAATTAATGGGATGTGTTTGTGTTAATGACATTTATGTGAGAGATGTTCCGTGTGGCCATGGGATGTGTGTGTGCTGATGAAAGCTGTCAGCTGAAGTAACTAGTTCATTCATATTTTATGATGACTGTAACACACGATTATATTCCGACCTAGGATTTCTCACAGTACTTAGGGTAAAGTAAGCATTCAAGTATAGCGTCCCCTGCCTAAATAAACTATATTCTGAAAGTTATTTATATATTGGTCATTAATCTTTGTTTCAGGTCCGTTGCTGGCAATAAATCATTTTAATTTCGAAGGTAATTAAACAAGTATTGTGCAAAAAATAATAATACCCTGATTTTGTTCGTTATAAATGTTTCTTTTTTTAAACCGAATCTTCGGAAGCGTTTAAAGAAAGAATCAGAGACGAAAATCATTTCGCTCCGTATTCCGCTAGAATTCATTAAATGATAGTACCTACAAAACAAATCATACGTACATATTATGTGAATAAATTTTGCTCAATTGGACCATTTTAACGGTCATTACGTTGAATTTTAAATTGGAATCGTATCAACTCTAAATCAAAATGTAATTGAAAATACCGATATTGAACAACGGCAATAAAATGAATTATCGAACAATTTAAATGATTAATTGATAATTTCGACAGCTGCTAATTGTTCGGTTTGTACGTTAAACAATTCGATAATTTCCATGAAAATACTTCGGTATTCATTAATTATATCGATACATTTCTATAATGATTATTGAAATTTTCACTTAACGTATTAACGGTGTTTAAATAAGAATTATTTTTAATGAACAACTTAAATTTTGCTTTAAGCCCAACTGCATTCATATATGAGAGTATCTGTTGATATCATAAGAAATAATGTATTAATATGAAATGTATTTTGATATACATAATGACCAACGCTTGCATTAATGATTAGAATACATAAACTAAGACAGTACTATGAAAATTAAGAGAATCTCAATATTACTAGCGTTTCTGAATTTGGGCAAGTTATTATTTTATTTATGTCCAATGACCAAGTTATCTATGTCACAATACGTAACATTACTTTCGTATTTCCCTAAGAGTTTCGCAAAGGAGTTTAGTGCACGTCCAAATTCCAGTAACGATTACCATTGAATAGGGGCTAAGTCTATTCCGGACACAAAGTCAGCCTCTGTGTTACTGCTGGGAATTTCAAGTTTGAAAAACCCACCTAATATCGACTCGTGGCTTGAGCCCACGACCTTTCGATCGACAGTCGCGCTTGCGACCACTGGACCAATGAGGCAGTCACAACCAAGACTGAAAATTATATTGAAATTCTACGCTACATCATCATCTTCATCGCCAGCCTCTAGATGTCCACTGCTGGATATAGGCCTACTCTAATTCGCCTTCGCCATTCCTTTTACCGAGGCCTGGCCGCCACTCGATGACCTTTCTTCTTCATCGATTTTGTCAGTTACCACCTCAACTTATTAATTTTGAGAGCTATGTCGGCGACCTCTACGCTACATGCATAGGTTAAAATACATACATATATCCACAACTTAACGTGATTATCATAATTCCCATTACTGGCTATTACTTCATGTATTATTTCCATTATAACCACAAATCAACTAAGTTAGGTCTTCACAAATATGTACGTGACGTGAACTAATAATTCTTGTTGCTGGACCCTGATTACGAGTCATAA
>DWEE01002745.1:0-11224 GCA_018245755.1 Parelbella macleannani
CCCATGGAATAGGTGGTGAGCCTATTGCCATACACCGGGCACTGATCCAGACTCCGAGTCACTACTAGAAATTCTAATTTAGAAAAATCCAACAGTACCCGACCCGGAATTTGAACCCAGGACCTCCCGAGCGGCAGTCGCGCTTGCAACCGCTCGACCAACGTGGCAGTCACGAGATACGAATTAATGGATAACATGTCTATATGTTTTAAGATGCTCTTAAATATGTTGATAAGGTTTAACGATTTGTCTGTAGCAATATCAAACTACTTAGCGTATTTTTCGAAGAAAACCTCACGTGAAAAATTGACACAAGTCTCAGCCTCTGCTAGGGTCTAACACGAAAGCCGTTGCATCGCTTCACAAACCACTTGCAATGAAGTCAGCATTATGAGCTCTTCAATTTAGAAGAATATTGAACTGCAATCTTCCAAATATCTGTTGGGTATTGGATGCCGTAGACACACAAATACAGCCCATATACGGACCTACATAATTAATCATTCGGCTTTGAAACACCTTACTACAATTATTATGAAAATATCGACCTGGCTGGGAATCGATCACGTGCGTAACGTACCGACGAGGGGTTCATTACGCCTAATGGGTCATTATGACGTCATTGATATGATTGTGGGAAAATATGAATATGTACATATAAATATCGATGTAATTAGATACTATCAGGTATGTTTTCCACGTCAAAATTTGATAACCAATAAACTTTGTCCAAACGTGGCATTGAACGCTATAGGGCTGTCCACCTAGGTAGAGTGACGATATACGATACTGGTGAAGTGGCTGGCAGTGGCTGGCAGCGGTTGGATACGAAGAGCCGAAGATCGAGCTCAGTGGCGCCTATTGGAGAGGCTTATGTCCAGCAGTCGAAGGAAACGGGCTTATAATAATTACAATGATGAATATAAACTATTCCAACTTTATAAGTAATTATCTCCGGATGTATTCAAGAAGACTTAGATGTTATGAATATCTCGTATTCATATAATCTGTAGCGTACTGTGGTAATGGGTGATTGTAGCAGGAAGTTCAATTGACCTTCATTTCGCTAGAAATAAATGTAGTTCAATATATATCGCTAATTACACAAAAGTTACAACTCGCTCATTTTTTTTATTTGAAAAGTGGAAGGTGTTAGGGAGAGCAACATTTTTTTATGTACTTATAGAGTTATAGACGTTTAATTTGAATAACATTCCATATAAAAATACTTGAAGTTCAACTTCGTAACCATCAGTAGTTTTATCGTTCCACTATTGGATACGAG
The DNA here is from genome assembly GCA_018245755.1 of Parelbella macleannani. NCBI lineage: Eukaryota > Metazoa > Arthropoda > Insecta > Lepidoptera > Hesperiidae > Parelbella > Parelbella macleannani. Next base: position 1,286 of record DWEE01002745.1, read on the forward strand.
TCTCCTCTCAGCATGAAAAGGCTTAAAGCAGTTTGGCTACGCTGGTCAAGTGCGGACTGGCAGACTTCACACTTGGCGTGGCAACACTCGTCTTTCACTCATAACAAATGTAATGCTTTTGTGAATGTAATAATACTAATCTGAATAAATTGTGTATCAGTTCACTTCTGGTTTTTACGCGTGTGCTCACGGTCTAGAGTCGCGGATAAATAATTAACATTTTTAAGATTGCCACACCTAAATAAGCAATAAACTAAGTAGATTCATGATACGTTAGCTAGAAAACCACGGAGTACGGGCACGAATAAAAACAGTTTACCTTATAAGCGGTGTCATGCAACACTAGAGTTTAACACAGCTTCAGTATCATTACTTGCCACACTCGTAACAAAATTAAATGAAGCTTGTTACAGCGGATAAAGTTCTTGTTCAAGATCTATGAATTCTTATGTTCATTATCTTGGTTATAAATTATGGATATGTAGTTGATTCAAATTTGTAGAATAATATTTGCTTCGTAGTGTTTACTCAAATGCTGATTAAATTTTGGGTCTGAAGCCTATTGTATTATTTTGACAGAAAACGGATGAAAAAGAATTAAACACTTAGAGATTTTCGGTATTTTAACGGCCTTGTGTAAAAGGTGATTGTTTTGTTGAATTGTTGTAAGCGCGATAGCTGGTCAAGAGCTCCTAGATTCATTTCCGGGTCGAGCAAGGCTTTATTTTTTTTTCTAACTTAGAATTCCCAGTAGTAGTTTAGAGTATGTTAGAATATGATGATACAGGCTTGATGTTACGTTATGTTATGTGTGAAAGGTATACAGCAAATAATATAAATAATTTTGTAATTTACCTTTAAGTGCCAATCCACCGTTTTAAAAAAGTAATTTCAACGTTGGCCACGACTCTTCCGCGGTTAAAGGAGGCATTGAGCCTATTGCTCTATTTTTTTTGTTTATTCTGATTAGACGCCATCACATGTCGTACCTACTTTTCTAAAGCATGTAGGTACATGTGTTGCCTCGTAACGGTAAATATGTATATGATAGAAATATCATTGATATAATTCCTTGTATTTTCTATTGCCATCGTACTAGGTCTAATTGAAAGATGATCTTGATCCTTTTATAAATAAGTAAGTATAATATCTCTATTATAAAGTTTTGGTAGAATTTGTTTTTTTTTCCAGATTTATCGCACACGTTTGGTGTTTATAGGCGCTGATTGCTAAGATAATAAAAATAAAAAATAAAGTAGAACGTAGAAGAAATAAAGCTATCATAAAATTGATAGTAAATTTCCTATTTTAGAGGTATTTGATGGGTAAAGAATACAATGTCTATATAAGCAACATATACAGTACAATGCAATAAAATACAATACAGTGCAATTTACGTGGTAACCGCACACGAAAGGCTTAACATCGCTCGCAGCAGCACCGTGTCGAAATGCATCAGAACTTCCTCGGTCTAATAGTAGCCGCATAGAAAGTGCGTAATGTGAAACATATGGCCAGGGTGACATAGAAAGTGATAGTCGGTGAGCTCAGCTCGAAAAGTGGCCATTTTCTGCATGCGTAATGCGGTAGATGGAATGAGCTATTTTCATTTTAACTCACAATAGTGTGACATTTTGCATGTCATGGTAAAATAACAATCTTATAGTTATGATCACTATTGTTTTTATAGAACACGTATTAGGAACGATTGGTTATTACCTACTTTCGATGTTGTTCGTGTGGCAACCTAAACAATTGTCATACAATCTTTCACCCCTTCTTCCATTTTTAAGGGTCGACAAAAAAGTTCTTTACTTCTCTGTCAGGGTTGAAGCTATAACGAGTTACAACAAACTCAACGTTTAGTTACATTCGCATTTAGATTGATGTGATTACTTAACTTATGAATCATAAACGGACATGAACGGCTCACTACAGCCCGCAGACCTCTGTACCGGAAGTCAATCAGTCAATTATTCACTGCCCCTAACCTGTCATGATGATTATTCACTGCCTTGGACATATTTCTCCCTGTCATGATGAACATGCAACACATGAAATCGAAGTTAAGTACTCTTTATACAAAAATGAGCATAAACTGCTGCCATTACTAGTCGTGTAACACACAATTAAGGTTACCTCATGTTATCCCTGCTTTCTGCCTACCCCGCAAGGGACCTGGCGTGCAGATATGTATGTATGTTATTTCATTTGTTTAACAAACATGTAAAACTAATCAACATTTTGACTTACGTCAGTGCTATCACGACGTCAGAATCAGAAGCAAATAGCAATAGAAAATTCTAGCGTGCGAATAGAATACATGCGAACGAGATTCTTGTTTCACTGAAAATAGATACACAGAGAACGAGCTTGCAGTGCTAGCCTGCTGTTGCTCGGAAGCTTGAATACACTACACAGAAGTTACACCACCTACTAAGTGACATTGCTTTATTTGTGGTTTCATCAACATCAAATAACGGGTAACACAAAACGCTAAACAAAACCATCACATAGATAACATAAAAGCAAATCATAAATAATAATTCTGTCATATGAATAAGCTGACGTGTAATATACGGGTCTCACACGATTGTGCCAACATTTCTAGCTGGCAATTTGTTACGCGGCTTAATTTGGGACCGCGACACTCGAAATCGTTTTACTCTTCAATTACGTAACATGTAACGGGGGTCTTTTCAGAATGAGAAGGTCTGCGACGCTGGCTAAATGCAAGTTGGCGGACTTCACACGTTTTAAAGATTTTTTTCGTAAACTCTAATGTGTGCAGTTTCCCTTACATGTTTTCCTTCACCGTTATAGCATGTGATATTTAATCTTAAAACTCATATTTCTGGAGAGAGGTGTGCGCCTTGGAATTGAATCCAGAATCCTATCGATTGAGGGTTGAATTCTAAACCATTATCACTTATCTGCTGTCTATCACCGGCTGTCACTGCTCTAGATCACACATCCGTTTTGTTAATATTAATAATATCATCTTCACACACAGTTACCTGATCCCAAAGTAAGCTTCAAGAGAGCTTCTGTTGTGGTAATCGGACGGCTTAAAAACTTCACGTGTATATAAATATGTACTTATAGATAAGTCTTATTTCGATATTTATACACCATAAGCACTTGTAATGACTCGCACAGAAATTAGGTTCACTAACGACTGAACCAATCGGGCAGTTAATATTCTTATTTGCTTTGCATGTTTATTATATCATCACACCGTGTCTCTTGCGGGGTACGTATCCTTACAGACCTGAGCTGATTCTTATACACTTTCTGTGTAGTTAATTAATGTCTTATATACATAAAGTATGGGACATGAGATATAGTAACTCGTTTTAACATTAGAAAAGGTTTACTAATTGATATTGACGTTGATAGATATTAAAAGTAAATTAAATTAAAAAATAATTGTATCTTAATAAAGATATTGGAAAGTAGATGCAAGAATGGAAATACATTTTACAGTTAAATTTAGATGATTTTAATTAATGAACTAAATAATGTTCTAGCGTAAAAACCTCTTTCAGTTAACATAATAATATATTACAGGTAACGTTTCAAGTTGTTTACAAAATTTTCTCAATTAATTTTTAATTGTACCTTCCGCAGCCTTCTTACCGCAAAACTTTGAGACTTCGTGAGGCTTGTGGAATATGAAACCATAATTTAAATATTTTGTAAAATTTAATCAACTGTTTTATATTAAAATTCATGTTGTATATTATAAATGTTGAAGTGTGATATAAATTTACAATATTTACCGCCCTGCCTTTTACAGAAGAACTACGCATCTAGAAAAGACCTCAAGAGCTAGGGTTCTAGTTCTTGCGGTCATCCGGTCAAGTTCTAGCGTTTAAGATGCCTAAAAACGCTTAATTGTTGATATAAAGTCATACTTATTTCCTAAGTAAAGAAATTTTTAACGGTAAAAATCAAAGCTCACCGCTGGGCATTCAAAATGGGCAGTCATTTTGGTAACACTGTTATTTAAAACCGTTGAAGATTAGGTAATGATTTATTTTTGAAGGCTTGTTTACAAGACACCAACTATTTAAAATCAATGAATTCTTTGTGAAATGAAGTGAAATATTAACAAACAAATGGCATCCTTTGAAGGGTATTGAAGCAAGAAGGGCAAAGAAACTGTGCAAAATGAGGACCTTCCTGCTGTTTTCATTAGTGTCTTTATACGAGATAATCTTATAAAATGTCATTACTTAGATACTATTAAACATTCCTCATAAATGTATTTCTCTTTTGGCCTAACCCACTGGATCACTATGCTAAGTATAAATGGAACGCTTTAATAAAATGCCAATTTACAAAAAAATAAAGCTTCAAAGTCTATAATAGTAAGTAGCTTGAGTCGCATCTTCTTATTATTGGGAAAAAGCCTATATAGAAAGGCCTACAAAGTCCTATATGGAATTCTGAAGCATCCAAAATAAGTATAAGAATCTAATATATGAATATAACAGTGAACAAAGTACATATGTACCAATATTGTGTAACACAGACATCCAAGCCGAGTGGACTTTCATCATATGTATGACGTGCCTATGTATGACGTAGACGGAATCTTGTTTAAAATCAATACGATTATTTATTTTACGATGTAAGGTTAGGATGCACTGGCGCCTCAGAGTAAAGTTCGCTTGTGGTTGAGCTCATACGAGAAATCAACTTGCATAAACGCGTGTCCTCCCGCTCCCTCCGTCTACCAGTCCCTAACGCTCTCGTCTTCGACACGTTAGTTGGACAGTGAACGTGCTTGCTCACGTTACGGCTTACCGAAAAGGTTTTCGTATACGGTTTCCAGTGGCGTACTCAAATAGGTTATGTTCACACCACACGGCATAATTCAACACGGTTACAAGTATTTAATCCCCATACGAATACCGATATTGAACTTTTTATTACGATGTTGTTATAATTTAAATTAAAAAAAGAACTGTAATAATATTAAACATATGCTGTAATGGAGTTAGTACCTGACATCAACTCATCATAGTCAAGTACCTATTTAGCTTCTGCTAATTATAAATAAAACTTTTATAATCTTACTGCATTAACCAATTAAAGTATTTATGAAATTTAAATTTACCAGACCCGCGCTTGGGCAATTTGGCCTTAACCCATTTATTCCAAAGGGAGCCCCGTCTACATTAGTGGAACGATAAAACCGTCGACAATGATGATGATGGTGACGTGTTTAATTGCACTTTTCTAATCAACATCATCAGCCTACCCGTCCACTTCTGGACATAAGCCTCTCCAACAGCCTTACGCTACGTTTGCCTATTTTTTCTAATAACATACAACAAAATATACAATAAGTTAGTATCAGATCAACGTGCGTTCTTGCCCTTGGCCTGATCTTGTCGTGAGATATACGTGACAGCGTCATGCACACTGGATATTTATTATTTATCACTTGGCGACCTAACATTTTATGGTTTGCATCGTACATACATTGCTAAGAGATAAAAAGTGATTCAAATAAGACACATTATCATTACTATACAACGGAGTACACACAATACGATTTTATGACAGATGTAAAGTAAGGTACTTTAATAATAAAATAGTTTCGCAGTGATGGCATCGAAATGTAAAAATACAATATAATAGTCATTATTATAGATAATAACAAATTCCATCGAACAAATAATATTTATGATAAGTGTGTGTGATAAATAATAAAATAGTAATAAATTTATATATCGCTCAGAGTATCTATTTATACATTTAAGTTTTTCAATTTAATTAAGTCTGTATTTAGTTTTTAAGCCTCGGTACCGCATTATCATTCCATTGAACAGCAGATATTTTCCCACAACTGCAGGAAGTCTTATACTTAAACAGCCGAAAGAATAATTTTTACAATTTAAAATCTTTACTTCACTTGGAAGATACATTAGAATTATTTTAAAATATACACACCTTTAGACACATTAACTGTAGAACTATCGAACAAATGCTGAACGAAAAAAAACTCAGCAACGAATTGTCAAGTTGAGATAGTTACATTTTATTTGTATTTCAATCGATCTTAAGGTTTTTACACTATCCTTAATGCTTGAAACAGAACACAGTACTCGTTTTCGAATTATGCCTGCCTGAGTAGGTAATTAAAATGGCCTTTGAAGTATGGAAAGTGTAAACATTACACAATTACATATTGTACCTTATTCAAAGACTATTACTTAACTTCATTGTAAGATTTTTAAGTGATGATTTAAATCAACTTTAGAGTTGGATATGTAACGTAAGACGTACTATGCGTATCACTCTAAGCATATAATAATGTATAATCATCCAAATATGTAATTACGAGTAATTATAATGAAGTCAGTAGGTATTAGAAGCATCTCGACGTTTCAGTTGCCAGCTAAAGTTCCACACCTTGCAAGTATAAACACCTTAAGAATTCCCACTAGTCGAAAAGGTAGACAGCTGAGAAGGAATTTTCCCGAGATATATATCTAATATACACACGATGTCACTCTGATAGTTACCTAATCTGACCCCACAGATCAATTAGCGCTGATTTGCAATGAGAGTTTCGTTACGAGATAAGTGCAAGTGGCGTGATATATTATGTATTTAAACTGGTCATCATCACCCGACCTTCAGTCGTCATTAACAGATTGCAAGAGCTGCATGGCTCTTAAAAGTCAATCGACTCTATTCAGAGTTGATTTTTTGAATAACATAAAATAATATGAATTAAATCGCTTTGCGATATTTCATACCAAACTTCCTATAGGATATCATTATACTTTTTTATTCTGTTATAAATAGTTGTTCTCGGTGTAATTTCAAAAATGGAATTTATATCGCGCAAAGCAAAGTCAAATAATAATATTGACGCACGTCAAATGAATGGCGCGGCTGACGTACGCAGTCTCAAGCTTAAACGGTGAGTTTTCTGTTACATTTGTTTTATTTAGATAGGTGTTATTTAAACGAACTCTGAACTTGTACATCAAATATAAGTGTATTTCCTTCGTCGCCATAACAGGACGTTAAACATCGTTTTTCTATACGTTATAAAATAATTCAATAATCATCATGATCTGTCAAATTTTGTTCACATAGATAATACAGTAAAAAATGTCGGCTAAAATCTCGGCAATAAATAGATATTATTTGATCTAAGGAAATCTAATTTGATTTTAATTCCATTTCGAAACCAATATAAAGAAAAATAGCAGTTTTTGTTTTTTTTTTATTATTTGTTACATTGTAGGCTTGCTGGAAGCCGTCGCTAGTGCCTTATTTAACGCCAAGATTAACTGGTAATTTTTATCAAGAACTCTTGTTCCACATTTAAGTAATAGTATCAAAAGTAGGTATCTAGTAAATAATAGCATTGTATTCGACTTTAAGTATTGTTATTTAGTATTTTTAGTAAATTTAGATATTGCTCAAAATATACACATTTTTGAACATCACCAGTAGCAACGCTATTGTCAAACAATTTGAAACAAAATACGTGATATCATCTACACACACACTCTACCTCTAGAAGATACTGTTCCTGAACGTTTTGGACGTCAAAGAAAGGAATGAAAAAGAGAGAACGAAACCGGATCTTGCGGAAAAGCATATGCAGAAATCCGCCCAAGTCCCGTAGAATAATGGCAATTCATTACGATTGTGAAGGGCAATATCTTAGTATAAAAATGATAAAAGTTTTATTGATTATAATTATGACAAAATGTTGGTGATAAAATATAACGTGTCTAACTATTAACTACGATTTCTTATTTAAATGGAGGTCTATCTGAGATCAGTCACGCATTTCTACATTGGAGGACTAAGTTAAAACGGATCGTGCTTTACGGTCTCATTCTTCTTTTCTACCCTTTAATATAGAACACAACACACGCAATTATCTTAATACTTATAAAGAAAGTATATTTTATACGTACTTTAAATGTTCTGTAGTGATGTGAACTACGAAACATATTGTATACATTTAATCCATACAGGGACAGCACTTCGTCGTCAAAAGATTTTACCTGTGTACGTGAACATCTTTACTAGTGTCAAATAACCAGACATGTTCCTTGAAAAAGTAATTCCATTTTCAGATAAGTATGGATTGTGGCTGCGAGCCCAGTGGCCAATGTCCCGTGTGCGCTCTACTCTCGCGTAGGTAGGCCGTAGAGCGCCGTAGAGCGCCCTAGAGCGTAGACCACGTAGCGTGTAGATCGTACCCCGAATATATAAAAAAAAAACAACGATTTACTGGTAACCACCAATCCATACTTGTTTGAAATATTTTAAAATTAGAAGCTTGTCAATCATTTCCGTCTTGTATACATATACACGCTGAGTAATTTTAATTAAATTTGTTCATATTTCACTTGTAATTTAAATGTGTAATCAATAATTGTTATAATAATGTGTAGCTTATTTAGACACCAACTAGTTAGTGTGTTCACGGTTTACGTACGAAATAATTACCTCTTACAATGTTATTAATTCACGAAAGAAATTGTAATGCGTTGTTTTAATTATTTATTTATGTGTATAAAAATGAAAAGGAGTGTGATTATATGTACATAATCGGATGCAGAAGAAAGCCTAGCTCTTCAGGTCATTCACTTATTCACGTGATATCGTTGAATTTATTTACATTATAATATTGCGGTTCCTTGCAAAACACTGACAGGAAGGTCCGTGACCCGTTAAATAGTACATTATTGCAGTAAATGATATGAAATGAAATCAGTTCACCGCAGCTTTTATTTCGCTCCCCTTGCTTTCGTAACGATAAAAGATAGTACAGAGGAGGTCAACGCCATCTGTTATCAAGCGGCCGCAACCGCTACTTGTGGTTCGTATCTATGTCAGCGCTGAAAAATTTTCCTGTTTTCCCAGGAGCGAGACCGCGATGAGCCCAGCGCCCCCCTCGCAGCGCGACATAAGTAGCGCACCATTGGCAGTCGCTAAACAGTCACTCGCTGCGAGTGGACGGAATAGTGCGTACGATATGGAGCGCGATCGCATCGGAATGTGGGGCCACGGGGACGGGACGTCTAACAGCCGCCTCTCGGGGCTCGACCGTCTCAAACACCCCGGTCTCAACAAGGTTAGTGTGAACAATCCATTGATTTTGCATCTTATCCGCGCGTAATTCGGTTAGGTCATGGTTGTTCAACTCGCCGTGCGGAAGTATTCATTTTAACCGCAAATCGTATCATCTGGGCACTACGAACTCTTCTAAATGCACTACATTACTTTCTTGTGTGTTCCTACAATTCAATATAGGTTGTGCATTTAGATGCAAATGTACCTACTGCCGTGTCAAAGTTCACGGAGGACGGATTAGCGTTGGTGTCAAAAAACTTTTTTGACACCGGTTTGTTTATGTCGTCGTTCAAAGTCCTCTGCTCTTTGTATATGATAATCCATTTTACGGACAGTTAAATAATAATAAATACCTTAACACTTTGAAATAGTTTTAAAAATAATTTTAAAAAGTCTGCTCAAATACGACTACTCTTTTATATGTTTCTGTTTATCAAACGAGACAATTTCCAGTATTTCCGTGTCTCGAATATTGTGATCTAACCGACAATATCTCAATAGTATTTGCGAACGGTAAGTTATAGAACACTAAAGTCGGTAAATCGATAAGCCTGTGTGGTTTTTGTTGCTCACCCTATGACGAGTCGCCATGGATTTGTTGTATTGTCTCATGCGAAAGGGGTCCAAAGGGGGTCTGAGTCGAGAGAGGCGGTCCGACATTCATAAAAAATATCAAGTATTTGGAGTCAGGCAATTATAAAATTCGGCGATTTCCTTGTTTTGTATGTGCCAAGAAATAAATGGGTTTTTTACGTAATAAAATCGATTTGTCTTAATTCTCGTATTGTTTTGCACATACTCATATAGATATAAAAT
>DWEE01002746.1:0-11223 GCA_018245755.1 Parelbella macleannani
ACTGCTGCGGTATTATTTTACATAATTATGTATAAAAATGTAATTATTGTAAAAATATCCATAGAATCCAAAAAACAAATAAAAAAATACAACGGAAACATTTTGTCACAGATTTAACCTTTTAGTTTCATGCAGTTAAAGTTCTATTGAACGGTCGTTGGAATTACGTTACCGTTTGTTTTCTAAGTTAAAATGTTTTTTCACAAACAAAAAATGAAATTAACAAGTAGGTAATATAGAGCTAATTCTCTATCTGTACTTACTAACGCTGTACATACATTTAGGTATGTATATAAACAATTTGTTGCAATAATAAATAAATATCCACATAATACTTTGTTTACGTGTAACAAATTAACAATTATATATTTTTTATCAAAATTGTTAACATTAAGCAGTAGTAAAGTAGTAAGTAATAGTAAAGTTGGGATAGCTACTAAATTTTCACTGTTCCTGTATTCGTATTGCAAAGGGGTAGAACATCGGGAGCCATCAAATATATTGTTTCCTTTTTTCCTAATAAAACACGAGGACCGCTTAGTATTCCTCCTGACGTCACATATTAAGCTACTGTCGTGAGAAAAAACATACGTGTCAGTAACTATAAATTGTGTTCAAGTGGCCCTGCCCGTCCCTAACGATCCAGCTATATTGGTACATAACAACTTGTTTGTATAATTCATTGATTTGCGGCAACCAATGCTTGTAGTACTGTTCGAGTGACTACTCCGTTTAATGGTTCGATCATTGGACTGTATGTATGTTTATCGATTGTACAACTTGTTTAAATGTGTAATACATATATACCACATATAAATCAAATTATACATACATACATATGTGTATAATTTTAGTTTTTGTTATTAGAAAGTATTTACTCTTACATTTCTTAGACTCATTGTCTAATTTTCCGCCTATTATATTATGTTCTTGCATCTGCCGCATCCGCTGCTCGTACTCAGCTAGGGCGTTTGGTCGTACCTAGGCAGGCTGCGCCATGACGCGATCTGCCAACGCCGAGTTCAGTCGCCTCTCACGATACCCCGGTATCCCGGCAAGGGATCTGACATACATAGAGCTTTCTATACTTACGACTAAGTTACTACAGAGAAACTTATTAGTAAAAAGGAATAATGTTTTGTACATAAAAGGTCTAGGAAATGATATTGTACTGTTATAAATAACTATAAATATAAACTCTACATTAGAATAGCAAGCAGACAAATAGACGTATCATAGAACGCGTAACGTAGCATTAAAACCCGTGTTTCGTCCGTGCGACTCATTAATTCCGATATTTATTGAGTCGCGGTGCACGAAACACAGTCGCATTTTGTCAATACACCGTTCAATGTTGAAGTAAATGACTCGTTTCATATACAACGAGCGACTGATTCATTTATTCAGAAATTAACATCATAGGAATCATTTCAATAAACGAATAATTAAAATATAAATTAGGTTGGAATATGTATGACTTTTTTTAAATATTTGTAAGGTTCAAATGGGTTTGATGCAAATCGTATTTTATATTAACTTCATATGGAAGATAAAAGAAAAAGTTATGAAAAATTATACACGGCTTAGAGTTTTCCCGAATATTCACTTAGACAGGTGAAGTTTTAGCCTACATTTGGCCAGCGTGGCAGATTACGACCTTAACCGATTTGAGACTAATTATTCTGAAAGACTAGTGTCTAGCAGTGAGACGCTAAAGGGTTGGCGTTGATAATAATGATAAAAAATAAAAGTAATTATCTTCTTCTCTTCCATATTTTTCTTCCTAAAGTGCCTTTTCAGCTAGTGCAGGTTGGCAGTTAGCTCCGTGCACATGTTTTGCTCTATGTTGAAATTAAAGCCTTCAACAACATTCCCCAAGCCGAGGCCCATATGTTGTAATTTTGAAACTAACAAGTTCAAAATCAAAATACCACATGTAAAGAGCAAATTTGTAATTAAACCAATAAAATGTTTCGACAAAGGCCTTCAAACGAGCCTGTACACTCGATCATCACACACGTTGACTTGAACGGAGTTCTGAAACCGCGGTTAAACCCTGATTAAAAGCATCCTTTGTTCTACGCATGGTTAAATTAAAACGGGACCGACATAGGAAGTTTCCTGATGAGATGATTAAAAATGTTTAGGCTTTACAACCTTATAATATATCAAATAGATTAATTATTTACGTAATATCTGATTTTGGAAAGTTTGAATATAAAATGGCGGTTGACGTTCATTATATCCCTGTGTCATATGAAAACAATAAAAAACACTTAATGTAAAAGTACCAAAAGGAAAATATCTAAGTAGTTAAAATATTTTTATGTCGTCAACCGAAAATCGAAGTCATAATAAAATTGTATTCACGTTAAATGACATGCGATTCATTGTGTCAAAAAGCCCGTCTACGTACACACAGAAACTAATACCTACTATGGTTTTGAAATCCAAAACTAAAGAATATTATTTTAAATATAAACAGTAAAATTAGACTAAATTGAAATATTTAATGTAACCGTTCAATGTCTGTTTTTAAAGATTATTGTTATGAGTTCTACATAAATACTGAATATGAAAGGCAATTTTATATTTAGGTTACTTTTTAACATAACCTTAGTTGTCTAACAGTGACTAGAATTTACCAAATTAAATCCGTGAATTTTAATTTATACTTTGTCAAAATTAATTACGTATATAACGATTACTTTCATTTTTCTAACAGCATCGTTCATATAAGAGATACATACAAGTAGAAATAATTGAACAAAACTTTCTGAACAAACCTGCTAACTCTCGCTGCTTGACAACAGATGGCGTTACTAATCGTTTCGCTCCAAACTCGAAGTGACATCATAATCCGGACAATGCGTGCCTACAACAATTACTTAAACGCGATATAATATTTCCCGTGCGAAAAAAGGCTTGGAGCTATATTTTTAATGCATTCTCGGAGACAAGGCGAGGTGGCGTGGGCCGAATCACAATTAGGTTCGTGATACATAAGCGAATATCTCTCTTTATACTGAATGAAATATTTTTTTGCTTCGCTTCGAATGATAATATCCGTTATACTTAGGATACTTGTGTATTTGAGATCGGAAAATGATATGCAGCAATGATAAATACAAGGTATAAAATCCACTGATTTAATCAGAACATCGAGCAATAATATGGTAACTAGTAGGGAAGTAGCTACGTAACCGGTGTATGGCTATAGGCTCATCACCTATTCCATTGTAACACGTAAACGTAACTGGATCGTGGAAATGAAGATATCTACTAAACTTCTCTGCCTACCGCTTCGGGGAATATGACGTGATTTTACGTTTTTATTTAAATAGTCCATTTTATTCAATATAAAAATAATGTCATATTTAATTATAATCTAGAATAAAAATGCAATATAATACTATAATGATGTTACGAGTATAAAAGCCTCACCTTGTCCATATGAATATTTTTATACCACAATTGTCAAACAAACAGATTTATTTATGTCTCAATAATTTAAAACTTTAAACCACTTCTACAATTGTAGTACAGCGTCAGTAGAATCAACAAAGTGAGCCGTGTAATAATAAGTTATGAGTGTCCCGTTCAAATATTTCCAAAAAATGTCATTAAGATAACCGAATCAGTGTGACCGGCTCATTCATGGCACGTATACTTTTAATGAATGAGCCAAGCGTAGGCATCGCCCAGGCCGTAATAAAATTGTCATAAGCCCCAAAATAAATGTAAAAATAAAAAAGTCAAACATCTTAGCGTGTTACCGAATAAAAAACTAAGGAGTCAACGTACTTTATTGTTAAGGTTCGTCGTTGGGAAAGTGTGAGGTGTGAGCTCGGAACTGGGTTTTTTTAAGTTCACGTTTGCTATACTCTTGCAATCTCTTGTGTAAAAGTGCTTAATACTTTTTATTGAATTTCTTAATTATACATTATTCAACTGCATATAGAGTGTATCTATTAGTTCGATTTCCTTGACTATTAGTTAAAGAATATTATTAGAATTACGCTTCCTTTGGCGTGTTTAGGAAAAGAGATCAGAGTGAATTTTTAGGTTAGGGAGAATTTGCGCGCTTCGGTGTCATCATCATCATCATTAACAGCCTATTTCCGCTCACTGCTGGACATTGGCCTCTCCAGTAGCTCGCCACTGAGGTTGATCTTCAGCTCGTCGCATCCAACTACTGCCAGCCACTTTGCGTATATTGTTACTCCACCTAGACGGAGAGCGTCCTATCGCGCGCAGGTGGAACGCACAATTTTTTATTATTATTATATTATGATATCGCCACGATTGGTCCGTTACAGGATAAGCATGAAGCATCGAGTGCCACATGTCTAATATCATAGGCCTCTTTAATAGCGTGCCACTGAAGCTATCAGCCTTGATTCACAGCCGCAAAAGATAATTACAACAAAGTATAACGGTTATGGTATTGCTGTCCACTGTCAACGTGCGTAGATATTTTACGGGGCAACATCGCCGAACAATTCGAAGTTTAGAGTAAATTACAGAAACTCAATAATGCGGTGCGGGCAATAATCTCCGGAATCACAAATCAAGTTGTAAGCTGAACGCTTTCATGAGCGCTGTGGGCGGGAATGGTCGCTTCCAGCTGTTGGTGACACACCGTCACCGCTGCTCACGAGCTGGTTAGTATTTCACGCTCCATGCCTTCCGGGGTGCGCAGAAAGCACCAAAGATCAATATTTCTATGTACATATAATGGCAAATATCTCATAGATAATGGCTGGCAGCGGTTGGATGCGAAGAGCTAAAGATCGAGTTTAGTGGCGTGCCATTGGATTTTCCTATGTTCAGAAGTGCACTGGAAACCCGATTGTGATAACGATACAGACGTGACGTCACTAAAAAGATCATGCTTGATTTATGTCTGAACATGAAATAGATCATGAAATGTAGAAAAAGCACATCAGGTCTCTCCGGATGTAGATATTAGGGTCTCGTTGCTTCTTACCTACCCCATGACTAACCTAGCGTGTATATAACAAATAATTAATAATTAGATAATATAAGAATTATTATTAGATTTGCTGTTAATTGTCTGGTTAGCTTGACTAGAAAAAAAATATTTTTAGCGATAATGTTGTATATCCGAGGAGAGATAAATAGATACCTTCAATTATTCTCACATTGTGTTATCTGTCCACAACGTCCGTATGTCGGAACTGTTACGAATAGCTCGAACTGTCAAAATAGCTAAAATATACGCCGTTTTATTAACACCGGACACAACAATTGCGGCAAAGTGTGGGATTCCTTGCTCCTCTAGTTTATAACGCGGCCCGCGCGTGGGCCGACGCGCGGTGGTCTTCGCTTTTGGAGTAATTATTGCTTTTGCATAGATTATGCTGTTTGTCTTTTGTATACGCTTTCACGACTCTATATTGACCGCCTCTGCTGTAGTTAGACTACTGTCGTTGCGGGCTTAATAGACTTGTGTATTTTAATTTAAAATACATCACTGAAATTAATGGGTACAGATAGATATGATAATACATTGTTAATTAATTGACTAATTAATTAATTAAATAATTGAATACGTATTGAATACATGTTAATTACTAAACAGATCAAATGCTGCCCAATGGGTATTCGACATTGACGTCCGTGTACCCAGAACCTAATGAATTTCCATGTAATTATACAGTATTTATTTTAAAAATAGCCACAAGTTTTCAATAGTACCAACTTTAAGTACACAAATCACAAATGGAGCATTGTGTTCCAATTGAAATCGTGGCATAGATTTACGAATCGTCAATGAAAGCTATCAATTATTCTCCGGCGACGGAGGAGACCATTTTAATTATTCCAATTATTATTGAGAGCATCCAATTATTGCTATCGCCAGTTCCAATTACTTGTGGCAACTGGCATCCTTGGCTAGTCATTAGTCTTGCCAATAGATTATTGATTGGTGCTGATTGTCAGTCAGTAATACACAAGCAACGTTGGGTCATTTGCATGAATCTTTGACGGCTTTAATGGCCAATCTAGACTAAATTGTACAGAGTAATGTTTAATAGAGCTATCGTAAATAATTTTTCGGATAAATAATATTTTTGTTCGCTATAGTATCGACTGCTTTTCTGAAATTATATTAATGGCGTTAGATGAAATTATATTAATGGAGGTTAGAGAATTTTTTAAATGTTTAACTCAAAAAATATTCACATTTTATATTTATTATTATACGTAACTCCTAGTAGACTGATTAAAATCTTGAATACATAGAATAATTATAAGTAGAGATAAGTAAAATGATTTTTTCGGAAACTTATCACGCAGTCTACATGTTTTTGAATCACGCGAAAATCTCAAAAAAGAACAGATAATAAAACCTATACATAATACTGAAATTTATATAGTATATTTAAAATCAATAGTGGGACTGTATTACTCTCCTCTGTCTACCCCTTCGGGGATTACTGACGTGGTTTAACGTTGTTTTTTTTTCTAAATCAGAGATAACAAACATTTTTACTGGAACCACTTTGAGCTGACAACTCGTTTATAGGTGGCTTTATAACGGTCCTATGACCATGTAAGGGAGATTGTACACCGTCAGCATTAACTGTAAAATTGTTTTAAAATCAATGCAAGGGTGCACGTTAATATAATTTAAAAAATTAGTTAAACGTTTATAAGAGATTAATCATAATCATCATCATCATCAGTCCGTTTTCACTTCAGCCGGCCTCATCAATAGCAGCCAGTAAGCTCCATCTTCATCCGTGCGTTTCCAATCACTGCCAGCCAATGATTCTGAAAAACACTTCACGCAAAGGGGACTCGGTTGAGAAATCATCATGTACCTACAATTTAAAATAATGAACGCAAACATTCGAAACTGTCAAATAGTCAATTCTAACAGTAAACGATAAAATTCGGGGCACGCCGTCGACATTCTCAAATTAATTATGTTGAACACGCTAACAAATTGTGCTGTGCGCTTATCTGTGAAAGCAACGGTGCGCTGCAATTAGAACCAGCTCACAAATTTTATCTGAACGGTTAAGGAAATATACGAGAAATGTTCGGCAAGCGATACAGATTGATATACCTACATACATATTTCGTATTAGTCGTCCTGTTTAGCCCATAGTCGATAACTAGAGATATAATAACAGAAGGTCACGTCATGCCTGTAGTGGGTAGGCAGACGAGTGTAGAACACTCACGTTTCACCAGTTACGATAATAACATAACATTGTATTTACTCATGTAACTGATATTTCTGACACATTAGAAGAAGTTCAGATTTTGTTTAACAAGTCTATAATATTTTGTAATCAGTTTATAAAGGAAATACTATATAGGTTATATCGTTACCCCAGTTCCTTATGGGGTTAAGCAGCAAGTCCCAAATGCCTGTATCTTTACATGTGATTTTATTCTTCAAACACGCTCATTGTTACGAAGAGTGCTAACTGCTTTATCACATACCTACTTAGTTAAGTTCGTTTTCATCGATAAAAAGTCGCATAGTATGATAATGTATTAGTGACACACACATTTACAAACTCGCTGGTGCACATTTACATACATATATCTACACTGTCATACAAAAGTACACATTCTCATACACAGTTACATTATCACACAGACACGCAATCACCTACACAGTCACTGGGCACAACGTTACTTGTCTTTCTTTCAATTTTTTCATTCTAAATGACCAATGTATGCATGTCTTATCGGAAATAAAGATTGTTTAAACCGAAATACACACGTGGCAAAGTATTCTGTGCAATTAGTGCCCGCTTATAAACAGTCGTCATGCTATCGGCGTGTGCTTCGAATTGCTGATAATTGGTCCCCGGCGAGCGCACGTGACGCCACAACCGAATATCACTGAATATCATTTAAGTAGACTATTTTAAATTATGCCTACGCACTTATGTAATACTTATATTTTATAATCTTTGTTTCCTTATCGACCTGCTCATGGGGCTGTTAAAAAGTGTTTGAAACCTGCTCGTATGTATAGAAGTGGTTAACGTAGAGGAAGTATATTAGATCTGTTAGGATAGAGATGTTTGGCAGTCAGTGTTCCCAACCTACCCCTAAAAAAATTGGCGTGTAGACATAATAATCATAATTATCAACAATCATTTTCAAGTTCTTCTGTTAATTACGAGTTTCTTTACAGAACTGGAAGGGTTCTAAATAATCTCTGAATTTTATTTGATACATGTGTAAATATTTTAGCATCCAGATACAAAATAAACAGTTATGACCGTCCCCCAAATATTACTTCCGGGTGGAAATCGAACCTATATCTACCGGCTCTGCAGCCGTCTGCAACATTGGAATCTCAGGTCTGATTCCTCACTCTTTGGTAAAACAGAGATTATAAATATATAAATTGATTTTCCATCTAAGAAACGCTTTTTTACAATATATGTAGGTATATAATATGTACAGAATAAGTAAAATACAACGCATATTACATTCATATTACAACATTTGCTAAAACTCCACACTAAACTCAACATTAAAACGATTGGCAAACCTCACAACATCGAAGGTTATATCATAATTAACTGGGTTAAAGGTTACTCCGAGCTTTTAGTAAAAATTGTATCCAAACGTGGGCCGTAAGTTTATTAGTGCATTAAGTAATGAACTTGGGGGCTACTTATTACATTATTTTACGCGGAAGAAACTACAAATGTTATGAAAAATGCCCGGTTTCTGGACGCCCCATCAATTTAGATTAGAGCTTAATAGCCGGTATACATATGGGTAGATTACAGGACCCACCCCCAGCGACATGAGAAAATCTATGTAAAAGTTATAAGAAAATTTCAAGCCTATTATGAGTCGCCGTATCGGACTGGTGTAGTCGGATTAATGTTTGTTGATACTTAATTTTATAAAATAATTTATGCTTGAATGCCTCGTTGGTTGATTGTTGATCACGAGGTTATGGGTCGAATTCCGAGTCGAATAGGTACTATTGGATTTTTCTATCTTAGATTATCTAGTAGAAATTTCTAGAAGCGATTCGGAGTCTGGATCTGTGCCCGGTGTATGGCAATAAGCTCACCATTCGGGGATTACAGACGTCATGTTCCGGTATTAAAATAAAGTAAAACTTTCATTGTTTGCCTTCACACTGTCAATGTGAGACACATAATCTGTCGCCAAACAGTTGTACAAAGGATTCATAAGATACGTAGTGAATGTGAAGAATGCTTAAGATTAAAGATTTAATGAATCGCGGTTATGTTTCGACCCCTGCCTGGTCACTATTGTCTTAAGACGTACATACTTACATACATATCTTCACCGCAAGTAACTTACGGGGTAGACAAAGAACAAGGAGTGCCAAATATATATAGTCTTAGAACAATCAAGATTTGTTAGTCTTAGTAAACTAATATGCAAGGCGAAGGTAGTATAGAGAGGTTAATTTCTGTATAGTTCAACAGCAGTCGTGGTTAATAAATTAGTGGCTTCCGCGACCCACCCTCCGGTTACTTAGCTCGTATGAGTTTTACGTTCCTTTAGTGCACATTTTATATGAAACTTAATTATAATTTTGAAGATGTTGGTATATATTATGCAAAGATATAGTTTTGTATCTTGTAATATATGAATGTTACATACATACATATGTATATAGGTACTGCATTTCGTTATAAAGACAGCGTTGAAGGGCATGAAGGTGCAAAAAAGAGCGTCCAGCCCTCCAGTTAGCTAAGTAGACTATGTCCTTAATTCTGCTCATTTTAAAATGAGACTCGTTTCCAATAGTGTAAATATAACCCTGTTTCATCACTTGGTATATGTGGATTTATCCTCCATGCAGGAGTGTCCTTTCTTGTGGGTAGCAATACCATAGGTCTTAGATAGAAGGCAGCACTGTCGTCTAGTGGCAGCACTATTGTCTAGATGGCAGCACTGTCGTCTAGATGGCAGCACTATCATCTAATTGGAAGTATTATCGTCTTAATAGAACGTTGCCGACATTTGGGATAATCAGTGATATTGGCAATGAGACAAAAACGAGAAACTAGCCAACATGAATAATGTTCACAGACGCGTTTGGCTCATTGGCCCGTTGGATCCGTACTAGTGCTCGTGCAGAGGACCCGACTTCGATATGGATCCATCCAGGCAGATATTTAAATTTTGAATTTGGAATCTATTTCGATTTTATGCATTTGTAAGTTGCATTGTAAGGACATTTAACACTATACTGAAAACGAGACTGAAATGTTATCGATTTACAATATGGAATGACCTAATGGGAAGATTATAATGGTTGTTTATAATGACTGTTTTCTGTAAGGTTTGTGTTTCTTCAAACAACAATTCTGCTATCGATTTATTGCTGTAACCAAAATTGCTTTAAAGGCAACTAAAGTTGAAGTTTACCTACATATTTTTCTTGTTGTCTTGATTTAATATTCGTTTTATTGTTTAATATGATATGACGTTCTCTCTTCATCTTTTATAATACATAATAGCCATTCAACGTTAATTTAAATTGGCTAACATTCCAACTTTGTTCCCTTAGGAATTATTATTATTATTGTATCTACACACTAAGGCTTTTACAGGGTGGGCAGAGAACACCGAATGTTAAATATTCATCATTCCCTTTAGATACATCGGTTTTCACTGACTCGTTATTTTAAAACAATAAACACGTCTTGTAAAGCAAATGAGAATACCAGCGAAAATACAACGATAGTAAGAGCCAAAAAAAAAAATTAAAAAAAAATTATAATAAACAAATATTGAGGGCTCGTATAACATTATAAGGGTATAATGTAAGGGCTGACCTATAAAATTGGAATAACATTGAACGGTGTAATACTTTCCTTGAAAACTTTACGTAACTCTTACGCCGCTATAAGAAATGGCTCGCGTGCGGCCAAATCATTATTCTATTGTCATAAGGGCTAATAGTTCTACAGGAATCATACGATATGATGATAAAAACGACCTTTTAAGTCTTTAAATTGTCGTTACGTACGTGTATATCGGATTCATGAGTTACAGACCCACAGATCTAGTATTAAATAGACATGACACCCGCCATTTTTATGTTTGTGTGACCCACATTTGGGCCAGAAATTCAATTAGGTTAAATCACAATCGTCATAGTGATAAAAAATACTGAAGTATGTATTTATACATAGTTTATATTTATACTGTTGTGTCATGATTGGT
>DWEE01002747.1:0-11222 GCA_018245755.1 Parelbella macleannani
ATCTCAAATAATAAGCTTCGAATAAGGTAAGTAAATTAATATGCGTTTTATTGGTAGGTAAAACGCTTCTATTAATATCAAATTCAATTAAAGCACTTTGATACAAAAAAAACTTGTCAATATTATTTCAATAGAAGATGTACGCTTCTCTATTCCGGTTTTTGACCTAATTTTTTATTTCATGTCTCTTTGCTTCAGCACTTGTACCCAGATCCAAGCAGTCGTGCCACTGGACGTGGCGACCTTCTTCTGGTACGGCATTACAGAAACCTTCGCGTACATGGTTCAATACGCAGTTCCTGGCGATATTGAAGAGGCGTGCAAGACCATCACCGATATTAGGGTCGGTGAGTACGCGCCGAATGTTAATATCAAACATGAAATATAATTATAACTTTAACTGTTTACATTTTATTTTGTTATAAATGCAAAGCGACTTTTAACTTAATCGTCATCCATTTTATCAGTCCCCTGCTGGGCACGGCTCTCCTCGCGGGGTGAGAAAGGTTAAGACCGTAGTCGACTACGCTAAAAAATTATAGAGAAATTCAGGTTTCTTCATGATGATTTCCTTCAATCGAATAATCCTGGCCCTTACTTGCAGCGGACCCAGTGCAGCGTTTAGCAAACTGGATAACTGCACAAATGTGGACGCAGCCGTGCATCGAGTCCAGGTACACTGAGGTGGTCGCGGCCTTCACGAACACCAGCTACCACACTCTAGCGGCTGGCAGTAAGCGTTCATTGTGACTTTTTATTCTCTGGCTAATTATACACACATTTTGAATATGTTAAAACATCTTCATTGGCGGTCACTTGATGGTCACAGAAAGCGGAGTATTTGGAAACCAGATAGCTAACAAACTACATAGTTCATACATACAAATATACACTGATACAGATACTTCCTTTTACACTCAGACTCAAAATAGATGCGACAACGCGCGACTCAGCTGTCTTGTTAAACAAGCGGCTGGACAAAAGGGACAGTGAAATGCCAATAATGTGTTCTAAGGTCATTAACGTCTTTCATAACTCGTGAGGACTAATATTTTAAAAATATTTACCGAATCAATGTTATTCTCCATTCCACCTCAACTATTTAATGTCAGCGGTCACAATATATGCAACAAGCGATAAGGATGACTTCGGCAGGGGTCTAGCATTAGAAATTCAAATGATTTATTTTACATAGGCGAAATATTAGAAAGTACAAATACTCAAACAAATCAGAAACTGGCTTAAAATTACCCATTCCGCCATATTGTTTCCGATCCCAAAACTGTGATAGTGTCTGAATATTTACAAGTTAATTTGCGTTTCGGGTTTGCTATCGTGAAGTTGGTCCCCGGAACTTGTCAAAGCTTCCTTACTGAAGTTATTCAGTGTGTTGAATTAATTTTGTTCGGATAGCGTTCAGAGTAGGCGTTACTCCATAACACTTCCTCTCATTTTCACCTGATATTGTTGAAAAAATACTACGATCAGCAGTTTCACAAACTAGAGCATAACACTATAAGACATGCTGCAAATCAGCAAATATATTTCTCCTACATACTCCATAATCGCTTCCATAATCGAAATCTGTCACAAAAATTACTGTAATAAAATGTTTATATTTGTACCTCAGTGCGTCTATGGACATACCAGACGTGCGTGGAGTACGGTTGGTACCAGACCACAAATGGCAAGGGCCACCCCTTCCTAAACACAGTTCCACTGGAGTACTTCCACCAGATGTGCAGGGACTTCTTCACGTCCAAGTATGTAATTATCAACTGTATAAATGAAACCCACTGGTCTAATTACAATCAGCTTTTAAAAAAACTGTTCATCACACGATACCATGAGCAATGGGTATATTAGAATAAGTTCTGGGTCAGGAGAGATCTGAACGATCTCCATATCAGCTTACTTTTTGTAATTTGTGAGAATATGAAGTACCTATCCATACAGACATAATATATCATTCCGTAACACTCACGGTACAAAACCTATTAATGTGTAATACAATGGCACTACTGTGAGTGAATGATACGTTGTAAGATCATTATACTGTAGTAACACTCCATCTAATATGCATACTAAGATCTGTGTAACATTATGTGAAATAAATTACGGAATATGCCATCGGCTTACTAAAATGTTACCGCAAATTTAACCGATGGTTAAAATTGAACCAACAATTAAAACATCTAATCCGTTTAAAAATCCATTGTTTTCTTATGAGTTACACAGAATTTGAAAGAAAATAATGTATTTATTAAGCTCAATTATAGATATTATCTTTCCAGCTTCAATGAAGAACTTCTCAGAGCTGGAATAACACGAACTAACAAGTTATTCGCCGGTCTAAGCTTCCTGCCCGATAAGGTTGTTTCGGTCGCCGGCGGCCTCGATCCCTGGTCTCCCATGGGCCCCAATAGCACACATGCCAGACCAGCGGCGCCTGTGTATGTGGTGCCTGAAGTGTCACATTGCAGAGCTATCGGGTAAGTGAAGTGAAAGGTCAATAGGGATGAAACGTATCGGTAGATATTTCTCCACCACCCATTACACATAGAGTATTTTAACTCCTGATACTGATCAAACTCCACTAAGTAATGTCGAGAAATATGTCTGTTCGTTTTTATTTGTGACTGGATTTTATTTATGTAGTCAAGGATAGCAGCGGCGAATTAAAATTAAACGGCCTTAGAATTCCATAGTGCTTGCTCATGTTTGTTTTATAATCTGCTTTTTGTATTACTTTAATACTCAATTCCATTGTACTATCCTAACGCATTACTGTAAGAGCAGTACTTAGTATGCGAGAATCTGTATAGTCGGACTAGCAGACCAAATAACGACACAGGACATATGCAATGCTAATGTTGCTGGAAGCAGGTGTCGATGTATACTAATATTCACGTATTCTGATAAAATAGGCCAGGAACCGGCTGATGGGAGAGGCAAAAACCCCGAAAGTAGACATGTAGAGAGTGATAAATGTTGAATAAACACGTCATATCTATAAGGATATATATGTTTGATATTGGTGCTCTCTACTACCCCGTGTGGGCCCAAGCGTAATAATATGACAATAAATATCTGGTATGGTTCTTTTACCTGTTGCAGACCAATTGGGGACAGTGAAAACGAAGAGTTGGAAGACACAAAGAGAGCTGTCCTGAGAGACATGCTGACTTTCCTAAATATGCAACCACAGCCTCCTATTGCTAAGGCATCTAGTCTCGCTCCGGTCGTGGTACTGATCGTTGCTGCTGGTCTCCTAACAGCGTAAGCGAATGAGAGTACTGGACCATCACTTCAAATACAGCAACATCAACAACCATGTCGAAAAACTGACGTGACCGCTATGATCCATTGCTGAAAATATTGCTAATTAGTGAGAATTATATTTTCATATTTAGTGACAAAAAACGTACCAAACTAGAATTTAGACCATAATGAGATTAAGGGTGTTTTGTGTGAGGACCAATAGTACAAATCTTAATGGTAATTTATTATAAAAATGGAAGTTAACGACCTCCTGTTTTTTTACTTTTTTTAATAAACTTCGTTATATATTTCAAGATGTTTATTTTACATGTATCGCAGATACCTTTACTGTTGTTTTAGTGAAATTAATAGTGAAATAATACTGTTATTTTAGTGAAATTATAATCATACATGGATGTCGATAGCATCTGAGGAGTCGCTATGGCAGGCAATACGAATTACATGTATGTTGACGCACCGTTCAGAATATGACGAAGATCGTTAACGGATTGAAGATTCCTAATATATTACTCGAGCGTTGAGTTACCGCTAGTATGTGACATTCAATCAAATTCGTGCATAACTTCATATTATCAACGATACACCTGAAGGATTCGAACTTACAGCCTCGGAATGTACGATTTATACATAAATATGAGAAGCACCGTTCTTCCTGATAACGCCCCTTAAACACCTCAGGAAGCAAAATACCTCATTAATACTGAATAAAACACGATAATTTAATTATATTCTTAAACATTTATTCGCCACAGTTGGCAGAAAGTAAAATTGCCGCACTCAGTACCCACTTACGTTACACAGAACCAGTTACAAAAAAACCAAACTATACATATAATATCGAACAAAATCTAATAACATATTTGTAACTTACTGAGATCACTTTCCTCTGTTCGAACAAATCATTTGTCCGTAACAACTTGCTCCAAGTACACTTTATCTAAGCCGATAGTTTCTTATCGTGCGCCACATTGCCTCCGTCGAGCGAACAGTAACAGAACTTGTCGAGGTGTGGGTGTGATCCGCTTACACACGCCGACTCGTTGCCGTAACTGAAAATAATGTATGTACATTCAAATCCTTAACGACAAAAATACATTCGGTACGGCAACGTACTGAAATGTCCGAGTATTTAATGTAGGTATTCGAACGCAAGTATGACGTCACAAAAGGCGATTAGATCCGTGAAGCAGCAGTCTTACAATTTTCGAATACGTATAAACGGTTATATACACCGCTACTAGAGATGTTATAAGTTATACACGTATTAAACCTTCGTAGCATTAATTTTGAATCCCTCGACAGATGATTGATAAATAATTTCCCACATCCAGGAAGGAAAACGAAAGATTGATTGATTGATTTTCACACGACGAAAGTACAGAGACACGCTGTTTTGTAAACAATAATGTGTACCTACGAGGAATATGATTGAACTCTTAATATTTTAACGCTAATGGCTCCTAATAAACATCAACCACTACCTTTTATCGATCCATTGTTGGACAAGTGTCCCCCATCAGAATGAGAACGGTTAAGGCAAAAAGAGAACGTGTGTGTGTGTATGAAAACATAACAAATATAATTACGCTGAGATTCTCAATATATCTGCTTCGGAAATAGTGAAGCGATCCTCTCTCACGTGGTATTTCAAAGAGCCTTCGAACACAGCCCGACCAGGTGCCATCACCACCTACGTCAGAAATTCTTTATCACTGTTAGACAATCGGGCCTGCCGATCCAGTGATTAGCAAACCTAACTGTTGAGCCGAGTTATGGGTTCGGTTCCCACTATGGGCATTTGTGTCCAAGGGAAAAATTATCTAGATAATTATGTACACAAATATGAAAATAAATAAATAATTAATTGGCTGCCCGATTACCATAGGACATGTTTATTTAATTTGGCATCAGACAGCCGTATGTGACATATCCAAAAATATTTTTTTATTATCTGCGACAGAATCACAGCTTTATATTTTTCTAGTCACAGTGCTGCCAGTATTATTTACGGACTCAAAGCACAGCAGCCATATATGTACATACATATGAATATAAGTGAGTTTCCACTTCTGTCCTTTAAGGATATGTTTTTTTTCTCTACTTTTGGACCTAAGTCACTTCTCTAAATGAGAGGATTAAGAGTACGTACCAGTGTATTATCAAAGACATCTTCAAACATTAAAAAAATAATCTATGGAGTTGTTTGACTTGCTACGATGACACAAGTTATCAATAGAAATAAGATTATGTAACTCACCTTAACCTGATAGTAGACGCTGTATGGCTTGACCATGTAGTCGTTGGTGACAAAGTCTGCAAACCACCCTTCACCGTCCCTCCCCCTCCGGAACCTAAGCACGTCCTCGTTGGTGCCCTGGCGGTTCACCCAGTCTATCGCCGTGAGTGTTCTCTCGGCGCAGAGGGCACTGTGAACATGTTCCTTCCGTATCAAATCGGCACTGTGACAAAATTTGTCCGTTAAAATATCTTAAATAAACCTGCACAGACCAGGCCTACATAATATCGTCTAAAGAATTTTAAGTCCAGCTCATACTTGCCCAGCATGGAAGATTAGTGAACCTACTTGGCCTACTAGGTTATTATATACTCAGACACAACACTAGTATTTCGTGCTTATCACACAAATATCTTGCTAGGTGGGAATCGATTCCACTGGCTGACAATGAGAGCCGGTGAGGTTTACCAACCAACGGTTCATTCGAAGCAATGTACTGTAATAGATTGTAATAGAACAGAATGCATGATTCTAGGATGTAATGAATTAATAATATCAAAAATATTTCACAAAGCCTCTGAAACTTAACATTTCCAACGCCTAGTCCGTCGAGCCAAATTAGTTCTATACTACCACAATTATGCACTAAGGACTCCGAACTAATCCACCGGGATACTATCGTTGTTGTAATCCCTTGTTAAAGCCGGATATAAAGGTGATAATAATAGTATAGGCCAGCTCATGGACAGGTGCCAAGGTAGACGAGATCGATTTCCGATCGGAATAAACTGTTGGCAGCGTCCAGCGAGGTGTTCCTGCGGAGTTGTGTTTTACGGACTTCGTGTCTAGAGTCCAAAACAATAAGTTAGAAATCCATATCACAAAAGCTTCTTTATAAGAATTTTAGTTATTGCAAAACTGCACTTATTTGTGACAAAGAAGTAGTAGAATATAAACAAAATACCTACAAGATGTTAAACGCCCGCTTCAACCTAAGTACAGCTGTATCCTATTATGGAACAGATGGCCATTTTATCTTGAATACGACATGAATAAGTTTGAAGAAACGTTCTTTTCAGAATAAAAATGGCAAATATATTAAAAGTGTAAACCGTCCTAAGCATCACATACATTTTTAATACTGTTTTATTAACGCTTCAAGAAAGACAATCAAAATGTGAACTGTGTCAACCTAAATCGCAGAGAAAGCAAGCAACCCTCTGGCATAATTAAGACGTTAAAGTCGTACAAGAAGTTTTCTTTGCTGGACTGTTTACTTAGGTAAATAACTAAATATTTATTTATTAACCCTTAATTTAAAAAGATTCATTTACGGCGTTCATATATAATGAACTAAACATATGCTAGTGTTCATATTTTACTACAATAAAGTAATAAAATGTGTATGAATAAATGTACAGAACTCTCTTTGTTAACTTTTGCTTTGTTTAACAAAGAGTTCGATTTTCCTTTGTCGATACTTAGATAGAGGACTTGGTTCCCTTTACTTAAAACAAGTGTTCTTGTGAAACTGACTAATGAGCTAAAGAATATAAGTTTTCAAATAAAGCAGAGCTTCTCAAAGTTTTGTTTGTTACGGCGATGTTTGAGTGCTTCTGAGGAGCCGTTAACGCGTTTAGTCAGCGCTTTTAATATTCGAATTTAGCTCAAAACTCGCTCCTAAGTGATTGCGAGTGTTGTTTAGATAAATAAGATTAATGACATGATTATAGTACCTCTCCGCTCAGCGGTGGTTTTCACATCGTTTGAAGAATAGAGTGGTTAGTGCCCTGAAAACAATTTCTAGTCAAACGACAACAAAACAGTCACTTTTTTGGTTGGTGATAACCAGTGTTAAAATTTCAGGAACTCGTCTCTTGAAGCTAAGATTCATTGTCGTCATTGTTCTGTAACAGGCTGGCAAATTGGCTCGTGACACTCGCAGGGTCAACAGCGACGAGGTATAGCGTAACAAAATATGACGTTTGATTGACCACTCTACGCGATATTGAGTTAAATAGAGATGTCCTTAGATTATTATGCATCCTTTATAAAAGAAATGTTCAAAATAAAACATTTTATTTTTAGTACTTAATGTTTAGGAATAAAATATAATGTAGTATATATGTAGATAAATGTAGGTAGATACATGTACGTATATAACATATTTAATGCAAAAATGTAATTATTAACAGAGAAAGGGTACGATAAAATTCATGGATATAGAAATTTACATTAATTACGTTAATACAGTCTAATATTCTACTCATTTTCAATTCTGCATTTAATTTTCTTAAAGTAGGGACTTCTACCTTAACAGAATATTTTTGAATTCTTGTACGCTATAGCCTTTTGTGATATTATCAATTTAGATTCGTTAGTTTGCATATTCTTCTTTTCGAAGGATTAAATTTAACAAAACAATCTTTTTCATGTACCTACCGCATTTCCTAGGAGAGCAATAACTTTAGTTTTAAAAATACATAGAATGCAACTCAAATTTGTAAAATTACACAATTTTTGTGTAGAAATGATATTCACTTTCATTTTTTCACTCAACAAATTTTTCTATCATCAGACTCTCTACATTATGTGTAAGTGCCGGCTAGTCTCTCCAACCGGTCGTCAACCGCGAGCCGTGTCAGTGTCACCAACGAAGTTTCCAGGCCATAACCTCCGTTTTGCTTTTACACCTGCTTTTCCGCAATGTCGCTGATGCTTACAATCAACCTCAGATACGTGTACATAAGAGTCTCACCGCAGAAACTCACCGCATTTCTAAGGTGATATTATTGATAAAGTCGGCTAGGTACAGCGCCGACCTGGTGTACAAGGGATCTGTTTCTGAAACATTGCTCCACTTGGTACACACGCACCAGTGGGGCAGTATGGCCGCCTGGCTGCAGGAGCGCGACTTGGGGATCTGGAGATGACACATCAGAAAAATAATTTCTAATAGCCGTAAATATTGTATAAAAAAATTTTGTCGTAATAATTTACTCATACAATAGCCGTCAACGCGTCTATATTGAAATAAATCAAGGACTTAACCGTCTCTTCTTACTTACACGGTTCAATAGACTCATGCCTCTTGGAATGTCGGATCCTGACACTGTAAACCCGTTTGCTAGGTGTTTTAGTCCCATCACATCTAAAGCCGTGGTGTGGATGTCAAAGGGTGTTGTCAGAACATCAACATTGCCCTTTAAAGTTGATAACGCATCAGGTCTCTCTTGCAGCAAATTCTCTGGTAACACTATAGCCATTAATGGTAACCGTTCTTCGATTTTGCCTTGGTAAGTTTCACGGAACGGTGAAAATCTGAAATTAATAAACGTCTATACAGATTAAAGATAATTCAATGAACAATTAAAGAACAGTTAAGCATAAAAGCGTTATTTTTTTCGAGAACTTCGATCGATGCCAATAATACGTTTTCTGTTGATGTAACTTAATGTTGGTTTTTCTAAATTTCATACAGTTTCTGTGACTGTAGCAAAGACAGTGGCCTGGGTGTGGTACTAGATGTGTTAATCAGTTGAGTGTTGCGACTTTTCTTTAAGTATCTTTTCATAGGATCTGTTGTTTGCCGTACGTTTCACAAACTCCAACTGTTAGTTGTAAAACCGTACGCTTGAACTGCTAAACCGCGCTCCATACATTAAATACTTTGTATGTACGGAGCTTAAAAAATCGTTTTAATAATAACTTAATTCAAAATAGTCAGACTCATGTGAAGTTCTGTAACAGCGTCATCTAGCGATCAAAAGCTAAACTTTGTGTGCGCCGAACCATCTGTTGACATCGACAAGCAAGTACGCAAGTGCGGTCAATAACTACGCGACGGTAGATGGCGCTAGGTATAACTCTTGGGACTACATCTCCAATCGCCAGTGAATTAGTCAACGCAACGATATCGCTGTAAGTACTACAGTGCGGTCACGCAGCTCCAGCAGCACTATACCTACTATTGTTAACTATTTTTGAAGAAATGAAGAAATGCAAACTCGAGATGATTACGTTTCGCGAAGAAGTGGTGAAACTAAACTTCACTATAACTGAATTTAATAATCAAGTAAACATAACGCAAAGATACTGTTTATATTGGTGAAAACAATTGGAATTGGAAGGAATTGCCACTATGCCGTCGATACAGAAGCAGAAATCAAGAGATGTGTTAATGACTGCAACTAACATTCCTTTTTGGTGGATCTGGAGAACGGAGATCCAATGAAAGTCTTTGCCGTCTGCCACGATTTATCAATTTGAGAAAATGTCTGTGGTCATAGATACAGGTCTATACTTTATAACATATGAAAATTTCAGATATCTTAAAATACTTTCCAAAATTGCAGTTTATATACAATTTTCGAGAGCGTCTGCCATTAATTTGCCACCGTTTCTACTAAGCTATCACGATTGCAATCTCATTTGTACTATTACAAACCGACTGAACTTTGTGCATGACCACTCTTTTACTCTTATTTTTCTTTAAATGATTACTCTTTTACACATGTACGATGTACATACATACGTATTTTAATGTACTACGCCTGAATTTATTTGACGCCCATTTTCGTATTTAAAATACCTTAACGATAACTACCTGGACCCATGATCGCCCATAACTATAAGCATGGTGTCTTTCAGTTTCCCCGAATGCTTAAAATCGTAAAGATACTTCGCAAAGTACTCGTCAGCAGCACTGATGACGTTGAAATTATCATGGCTTATGTCCGCTATGAAATTGAAACAAAACTTGTTTCCATCCAACTCCATGAACTGCAAACACATAACAATACAGTAATTATTATTAGATATATCTTTCGCACATTAAAATACTTACGTATACTGAATTACAAGCGCTATTAAATTTTAAAGTCTAATGTGACATGTTACTTCCGTTGCCCTGGATACGTCTTCGCCTGTTGAAAATCAAGGACGTTTGATCCGGGGGAGCACTTACGATTTCTATATTATACATTTGCTGTATACTTTACTATCGGATTAGACGCGACCTTAGCTGGAATGAACAGAGGCGAGGCAGTGAGGACCTGAGGTAGCTTTTATTTTCATATTGTAGTTTTTTTTTTTATATTGTTATTGAACAGCCAACTCAAGTATGTTTAGTCACAATGCCCCACCGTTCGGAAACACAGGCAGGCATTGTCATTAATTTTATACTTATATCACTAGATAATCTTATTGGTCACTATTGGTCACTATTGGTCACTATTGGTTGGTTATCACCAACACAGCTGTGTTATTTTATTCCAGTTGCATTTGACAGGATAATATTTAGATAATAAGGTAATAGGTTGACAATTATTTACACTGATATTATCTGCGTATATTGTAACACTTTTCTTATCATGGTATAAACAGTAAAGGCCTTTCTATCTATCTAACTGCTGGTCTACAAAATATTACAACTTAGCCATCACAAATTGTTCTTATTAATACTTTATGGAGTTTGGGACGGAATATGAAACTTTTGGGCAGCAGAAACTGGCAATGGGCACAATATCACCACGATTAGACATGCAAGATAAGGAGAAAATAGTACAAAAATAAGGGAGAAACTTCCGTCAGAAGTTCTTGTTGGAATCTGTTGATACCGGATACATATAATAATAATAATAATCGACCCATAGTCATTCCACTGTTGGAATATGGGTCTCCTCTCATATTGAGAGGGTTAAGG
>DWEE01002748.1:0-11219 GCA_018245755.1 Parelbella macleannani
ATAAGTATTTCGGTAAACAGTTTTAAAGAGTACATTTCAGGAAGATTTTATGCTCCCGTTGCCGTTAGTGTTCTCCAAAAAAAAAAGGAACCTCCACAGCGATAGTATGTAGTATGAAAGATAATTATGGCAGGGTGAATGTTCTTGAAAGGGGGTGTTATGTAACAAAGTATGAATGGAAAGCCGTGTGAGTCGTACCTCAGGTAAAGGTGCGCGGTTGATTTTAAAGTCCCACAGTGTAGCAGGTGGCTACATTTTTAAACTGCTCTCGCACAATTTTAGATTGTGCGCTTCGGCGAGTCGAACTTTATCTAACAGCTGATTGCGACTCCGTCTTTCGAGAAGTATCGTTAGTTCTTTTCTTTACTTCTTGTTATCTGCGCTGCAAAGTTATTTCTACGAGGAAAAAGATTCTAACTTTATAATTGTATGAAAATATTGATATGATATATATTGATATGCTCCATCAAAGAATGTTTCGGCATATAAGTAAAATGTTTTATTATTGTTAATGTTTTATACATACATCGTGCATATATTCATTAATTGACATCCTGTATATAGGCAAATGGCGTATTTTTAATTTTACCCAAAATCCTATAAAAACAATCGCCCTGTGATACACGGTGTGTCTATGTCTTTGGTTTAAATGAAATCAGCTAAATTTCTTACAATGACATCCTTGAAAATAAAAAAAAATGGAATGCTATAATTCAAAAATCCATTGGGACGTTGACACATCACTCATATAGTAGAAAATAAAATAGTGTTCTACTTAAAGTTTTCCGATGTATATTTTTAAATAACAATAAATGAAAAAAAAAAATGTATAAGATAAATTATTAAAACCGATAAAAAGTCAGAACCTACGTTTCTTGTCTGTTTCTTTGGCGGCAAAATTTTATTGAGCCTCGAGAGTAGGTACCACACTACGTTGAGTCTTAATTGTTAACCTAATTGAAAATGATTAGAAACTGGATTTTATTTATTAAATAAATAAAAAAGTATGCTTCATACAATGCCGCCTTTCTACCCCTACAAGGATGAAATGGATAATATTTCTACAGTTCCTGAGAAAATAATAACTTGTGACATTACGCGCGAACGCGACTCTAATCCTTAATACGTTCTATAATACATATAACAACTTGTTGTTATTCCAGGTGTCAGTTGATTTTTATCTGAGAAGTGATAATATAAGTTCCCTAAAGTATATAAATATATATAATCTTTATATGCTTTACTATATTAAATGACTACGTTAAGATTATACAGCTACGTTATGGAGCAGAGTATATTATTTACCTCAATAACTTTCAGTAAATAGTCATGAGTTAACCGAAAATATGTATAATAGGCTGTGAACATCTTATATATGTTTTAAACCTCACTTCTAAATGTTCTTCAGAGTTTTAGACATATTAATTTTGACTTGACGAACCATAACAAGTTGGTTAATGTACTCTCTGTATAATGTGTCATAAGAATCTGCTATTTGAAAGCCGAAATTATTTTGTCTTAACACTAAAATATGACGAGACATTTTCACAACTGCTCGAACTACAAGAACTATTTTACCTTAGTTTTCAAGAAAAATATACAGTTTTAATTTATTTTGTTACTGAGACGCCTCAAATTTTTTTTTATAACAAGTTATCCATTCGAGGACGAGCACAACAGTTCAAGTTAAAATTTTGAAACTGTTTAAGCAGCTTATTAAAATGTTATCAAATTACGTTGCAAATAAAGTTAAACGAGATTTATTTCTCTCAAAGGAATTTTATGTTCCCTTTCGGCGCTCAAGATTCTTACGTATGCATAGTTTGTCGTCTAACCAATGAATAATAATTTGATGTCGGGTTAGTGATGCGTAAAAATTTAATAGTCTGGAACGTTCCGTTCTCATTGCTAAACGGGTATAATACACAGCAGAAATTGAAGAGAAATTTTGGCAAGTGCTCTTTTAACATCTTCAAGTAAATCCTAAGCCGGCGTCCTCTCGGATAAATAGGTTTAAAAGTTTACAAGTCGTGAAAAACTTTCGCTAAACATCTGAGCTCTTGACGGTAGCGGGTAAGGAAAATTAGCCTTTCAACCGCGGAATGCATTGGCTACTCGGCCGGAACTGGAAAGTTTATGTTTATATTAAGAGTTACGTCCGGTGGGATCGTCGCTTTAGGCGTGTTTCGGAAGTGGTTTCGTCTTATTCTACGATTACCTAATACTGGCTGTTCACAACAAATTCTAATTAAACAGATTACATAAAATGCAAAATATGTAAATTGCGCTAATTTGGTGAAAGCGATAAGTTTCCTGTGACTGCGGAAGTTCCAGTGATAGACTCAGTTCTGTTCTTAAACAGCAATGGCTCAGTTTTCCCCAAGTTTATGAAGAGTTCGGTGAACAAATGCTAAGACTTTTCCCTTTTATCTTATGATAGATGGTAGAGCATATATAGGTACAGTTCGCCCCAAGCCACACCATCGCTACACCTATTTCCACCGTAAACCGATTTTGCTGATGTAGAACCGCGTCCACGTGTAGACTACACGGCGTAGCAAGGCGTTTACAACTTAAAATCAGACTGGTACTAGCTAATACTAACTGTCCTCATATTGATATGTTATTAATTAAGAATTAGCAGTTCTTTTACTGCAACCCTGTTACGACTGTATTACTAACTAATAGTTTTATTAGGAAATAATTCTAACTGAACCAATACTAACAACTCTGACTCAACCCTGTTCGAGGTCGGTTAAATATGTCTATGAGTGCCAGTCCCAACTTTTGACCGTTGCTTACTAGTTGCTACGCTTTTCGTTTGGCTAAAACTTTGATTGGTAGCTATGTTAGATATTAAAATCATTAAAATAGGAGGCAGAAGTATAATATATACATATGTAAGTCCACATGTGTGTTAAAAATAAAGTAATTTTTTTTTTACACTATGTGCCCCCGGTTTCAACTGCGGCTAATTTAAAAGGAGTGAGAGACTAATAATTTAGAGTACGTCCGCGTAAACAATTTTAATCATATTTTTCATTTTAATTACCGCGGCATATCGGCGTGTACTCTGAGTCGCGGATTAGTTAATATAAGATGCGTAGATAGGTACTATCTACATAGACTAGAGAAGAATATTGAATTCTTTTTACTTTACAATATTTTTAGAAAATTTCCTTCAAAATGAAATAATTTTCGTTGGTAAATATTAATATGCCATGCCTTACAATAATGCTCGTAAATCACCTTACAATTTTCAATATCTTTATGCCTTATTGTGACTGTATATGTATGTATCTATAAAATATAGGTATGTATATCATCGCAGTTTTTTTCTAAATTTACTTTAAAGTATTCATATTGTAGTGCATTCTATTTGCGAAATACTAAATATTACACCAGAAGACGCATATTTTTATTAAGAGATAAATTTGCATTATTTTTTCCATAGAATAAGTACCGCATTGCATCGATTCATTGATTATGAAAAAATGTAACGATCTGTGGCTGACAAAAAGTAAACAGATGCGATAGGGGTAACCTTCCCTTAGCAATCAGTCATCCGGTTTTAATTTGAATTACCTATCGCATGGACGAGGGATGATTTGCGTTATAATTTATGAAGGGCGCGTAACGAAGATTAAAATTTTTATTTTACATTAATGTTTAAATCCGTTTTGTTTATAACTCATAAATATTATCAATTTTTATGCCGGTGTGCCGATCAAATACATGTTATTATTTTATTTTAATAGTTAATTAGTTAAGGATATTATACGTAAGATTAAACTACGTATGTATGACTGAATATATTTTCAGAATATACTTACACTAGTAAAGATATATTTATCTTTTTTATCTTTTTCGAGTTGGGTCAGTCTCCGCCGCGACCTCGGTGCAAT
Organism: Parelbella macleannani; assembly: GCA_018245755.1. Lineage (NCBI taxonomy): Eukaryota > Metazoa > Arthropoda > Insecta > Lepidoptera > Hesperiidae > Parelbella > Parelbella macleannani. The sequence continues at coordinate 3,906 of DWEE01002748.1, forward strand.
TGGCAGGAGCACTAGAAACTGGCCGAGCCAACACAAAAACATACCTGAGTTAAGCCCGTACATATATACATAATAATGAATTTTTGTGTTAGTAAAAAATTTTCTAATAGGCGCTACGAATACGGCAACGATACGTTTTAAATGAAAAAGGCTCGGTAGGGTTACAGTCAGTAAATGTAATCAGTCATCCGGTGTAAACCTGAATTACCTATTGGACGTAGCGCTTCCCTCTTTAATTTGCGATACACACGAGCTACGGAGGATTTTTATTCATTTTTTGTCCTCCATTGTGACTAGTTGCTCCCCGTTACAGCTTTGTTTGTTTTAACAGATGGGATTTTATTGATTCGCATGTGATTTTCGGCTTCGGGCTGTTGGGATAAGCTCGACCGAATTTAACTAACGCGTCACAGTTGAGTATAATTTTTGCGCCTGATATTTGTTGCCTTTAAACAATGTTTACTTTGAGTATTATATAAATAATGTGAAATAATACATAAAAGTTTAACACTCAATATGGTTTCTGTGTTCGTCAAATAACCATTATTAATTTGCTAAGTTCCTCGTGCTCATTCTTATTGCAATATATTGACACATAATTACGTAATTAAAGTTCAATGATTTGATTCCAGCGTTGGACGAAATTTTATGTGACAAATAAAAATTTTTATTAATTTAATAATTGAGAGAGCTATCGAGCAATTTCATAAGCGAACAGTGGATGGTAATTAAACGCCACGTATGACCCTACGAGGAGTCTCAAATATTTTTACGCCAAAAATTGCGAGAATTCGCTGGCAAATTGTTAACGCTCATATTATTGGAGTGTTTTTGTCTCGTAATAAAAAATGACTTAAGTGAAATTATGTAATTATTTTTTGGATGTAATATTTTCTCCTACATTTTAGCGTAGCGTGTAGCGCATCTTAGTGTCCTATACCGTAGAGTAGTGTACTAAAGGGTAGGCTTTGCTAGAAAGACTCTACATCCTTAACTAATTTAAAATTACTGCCTCGTTTATTGACTGGTTGCAAGAAGTCCTGGGTTCGGGCCCCAGGTTGGGCAAAATATTATTGAGTTTTTGTAATTTGGAATTTCCAATAGTCGTTCGGAGTTTTGATCTGTGCCCGAAGTATGGCAACCCGTATTTAATATTGGGATATATCGATAACAACACTGCTGACTCTTAGAAGATGACTACACTCTTCTGTCTACACCTTCTATTAATATACAGGCGTGACGTTACATCATGTTATTTTTTCTAACATCGAATTAGAAAGTGTAACTATTTTAGGTATTGCCATTAGATACAAGCAATGTAGCTTTGAAAAACATTAAAACGCAATCAGAACAACGTTAACAATACTTGTATTGACAATAGATATAGTTTTGTCTACGCTATATTTTGACGTAGGTATTTTATTTATCGGATACATCGATTACCTTCTGTTTAAACTTACAACACTTATAATTCTATAAATTTGTACTAAACGGCATTAGCATAAGCTATACCGTAACAATGACACATAAAAAAAAACGTATAAAGCATTCCGTTCCACAATTTCCGACTGTTACAATTTTATCGGGTAATAACGATAATTATGTTAATTAATATTCCGATACAATCGGCTGCGAGGTTTGTTAAATAATTACCTTTTTCTTATCTGCCTCCGCTACGCGGCACGCGTCGGCTTGTCGTTTGATAGGCAAAAAATGTTGCCGTAATTACTAACGCAGGAAGCGTTCCATTAGGGTGGCGGTGTATCTATTACCCTTTAAATGGAAGTACCTAACAAATATTTACTGTACCGCAGGCTGAGTGCACGGTGCTATTTATCTATTTTTTATTTTTTACACCAATGAGCCGACATAACAAGGGGCAAACAAATGGTTTTCTTCACCAGTTACTGGAGAAAGATTTCTAGTAGTGAGTCGGAGTCTGGATCTGCGCCCGGTGTAAGGCAGTAAGCTCACCACCTATTCCATTGTAGGATGTAAACGTAACTGGTGAAACGTGGAATTGTACTACAATCCTCTGCCTATCCCCTCTGGGATTACAGGCGTAAATAAACAGTTTTAACGTAAATGCTTATAAAACACATTTATTGTAGAATAAAGTTGATTATAAGAATAACCAGAGGTAATAGTGATAATTATTCGTGTATCATATTTATATTTAAAAAAAAATTGTTTCAAACATGAGCACTCGAAGTACGTAAGATGTTCAAGATATTAAAAGTAGGAATATATTACGTTCCTTAGCCTATCTATTTTATGTACTTGTATGAGATTTTATAACATTGTCTAAAGAAAGAATTGTAGCTTAAAGGCATACACGTTTATCTTATTAATATGCTCTTTAAACTAATTGGATGTTGAAAAAGAAGTAACCTGTACGTATATAAATAATTAAAGTAAGTTTATTGGAACTTAACAAATAATAAAAAAAAATATCTCTCTCGGCTCCTTTTTCATTTAAAGTCAAGGCTGTAGTGTGAAAAAAAAAATATATTAATTGTATTATTTTGTTATGATATCACAAAATATGTAGGGCATCACAATGCAAAACGTACTTCAATCTTGTGCTGAACAGTATATAATAAATTAGTATGAAAAACCTCTGTGCAATAGCTATGTTCTGGTAATATTGCCCTTTACTTTCTAGAGATATATCGTGCGACCGACAACGGTATGACTATGACGCGTATATTTTTACTTCTAAGCAGCACTTTAGGAGCATCGTATTGCTGTTTTAACTGCCCGGTAAATAGCCTTATATGAGAATGAACTTAAGTTCTTTTCCATATAATCACAGTTATATATTTTCTGGTGTGCTGGAGGCATGAAACCATAGCTTTAGTGACACTCAGTTGCTTTTTCAATCCATGCTAGTATAATCATCTTAGCGAAATACGTTAATTGATCATTACTCGACTTTTTTATTATTGCCATTAATACATGTATGTACATAGAAGTGATTATGTGAAATAAATAAATTATCAAACATTATACAAAACAAAGAAAATTTAAAAAGTATACAGCTAATGTACAATATTTTAAATATTGTATTATACGTGCGATCGAGTAATGATCATATGAAGGAAAAATCTGCTCTTCAAAATAGGGATTCTCGTTATCCCAAAATTACTTGTGAGCAAGCACTAAAATTAATAAAAGTTGAGAACTCATTTAAATAGGCAAATTAAAATAAAAATAAAAAATTAATCATATAACGGTATAAAAGTGACAGGTAAAATGTTTCATACAGTAAAGTACGGTGTTTAAAATAAACTTCAATTGTAATATTTAAGACTTTCAGATATTTGTAACTTTCCCTTTTATAACTTTAAAATAAATAATATACGTCGATCGACGAGTTGTTTAATATATTATGCTAAGTTTGATTAAACTCTCGTAGTTCATATTTACATTAATTTAACTTTGTCACATCTCCGTGAATGTGCGCAGGGTGATGAGAAGCCTGGTATGTATAAAATGGATATTTAAATTAAAAGCATACTTAAATTGGATTTTGTTATATTTTTCTTTTTATACAGAAATTGACAGTTATGCTAAAAATCGTGTTTTAAAAGTTTACAGTACGTTAATAAAATTATATCCATGAATGAACAAAATTAGCGCTCTGCAGCAATTGTTGAAAGGAAATCAATAAACAAATTTGTAGCCTACTTACTTTCCCAACCAATCGAAGATAATGTTCAAAGTGGCACGACACAATCATAAGTTCTTAGAAATTGTTATATTAAAATTCCACGAATGCATCATAACACAATATTCTCGTAGCGTTTTGTCGAGCGTTTATACCATTATCAAAGTTAAACTTAGTGAACACGTGGGCGAAACAAACGCGGGAAATCGGAATAGCGAGCGATGAAATTGCGTTCCCACGAGAACACCATCCCTTCCCGTGCTCCACAATATACTGACAACTGTCGCCGGGCGAGCCGGCGTTTTGCTCGCTTTACTACCAACGCTTTTCCTCTTTTGCCCTATCTTGCTTTAACGAAAATGTATGTACACGACGCTGTACATACACATACGAAAAACAACTTAGTTTGGATCGTCGCGATTGTGCTTGTAGGTGTTTATCCCGTGTACGTATTTGTTGCATATGTGCGAACTTTGTAACGTCACATCTTTGCGAAAGCTTACCATTGCATTAATGCGACTCTACTTAATAATATAGTGTTTGAACAAGATACAATAAGGTACAAAGTTGCTCGATACACCATCCAACTTAAGTTCGTTCAAAGACCGCAATCAGTGGATTGCGCATGTCCGTTATCAATCTTAGTTCTGTGGAACTACGAAAACTATTGTCGTCCTTATTATTCTCTAAGTTTGAATGTAAATATTCGAAAAGTTCTATAGAGTAGCTGATTGCAGATTTCCGACAATGCGAATATCCCGTACATTGCAATCGCAGCGGAGCTTTTATGATAAAGAGTTTTCATACAGATCGAGTAAGTAACAATAGTTAAAGCCTTTTGAATCGTATTCATTTGGATCCATTTGTAAAATATATTATGCTGACTTTATATTTTCACCTTTAATCGGTTTAAAGCGCTAGTAAATATGGTAACAACAAATTTTACCCGTTCGAATTTCTTCGGATGAAAAAGGAATTTTTGGCATCTCAAATCAGCTTCTGTATGCAGCCATCCAGACAGCAAGGAAACCAGCAATCGTATTGAATGAAACAAATTCCCAGTTCGAATGTAGAGACTGTGCGACTTGCTTTGAGACAGAATTCATAGAACTTATATCGTCACCGAAGAAATGAAATATAAACATGTATTTTATAACTTAATATAAATTTTACTTGTATATGATTTAAGACAACACAAACAGGCTAATGGACTAGATGGTAATTGATCTCATGGTAGCATGATTTCCGTATTTTTAGGAGAGTGATTGTACAGTCGCATGTACCCTATACAGAAACCTTTATTGCGCTTATGTCACTAGTTGTTTCACGATTTTTATACACAATTGCACGCTTATTTAGTTCATGTGGGTAGGCAATGATAAGTATCCATCTACTACGATCTTGTAAGTACTTTATGCCTTTACTAACTTAGTCATCATACATCCTCGTCTGTTAAAGTAACTTTACACCTCGCCTTCGCTTCAATTTGACTGAAGTACAAGCGTTCAAATATAGTCATAACTTTAACTTATAATTATGAACAAGAAACAATAACATTTCGGCAGTTATCTAACCGAAAGCTTCCAACCTATTCAATCCTTTTGCTGTTGAAAACTTTGACCACGCAGATCACTCACTAAGCTGTATTTAGTCAACTTCAGAACCAGCGGTTTCTCATAGTCGATAAGCCACACCACACGAGCTAAAGGAAGTAAACAAGTGAAAATCTATGAGCAATCCCTTAGTAGAATGAGCGACCGTCCTTACGATACAATTGGAGCTGGCTCAAAGGGCTTTATATAAACCAATGTTACGACAAATTGCAAAACCGTCCCATTATTCTCCCCCTCAGCCTCCCCGTTATTTGTGTATACTTCTGTGTATATTACTGTATTCCCTGTCAATGTGCTGACTTTTCAATCGTTTTATTATTAAACTATTTTAATTTTTTATCTATTATTACAATAATTATAATTACATCCTCACGTTAGGTCTCTTACGGATTAGTAGCAATATAAATATGTGTAAATATAACGAGAAACTCATTATAAGAAGTTTAGTAGTTGACTGTCTCAATGACCAAGAGGTTGGCAGCGCGATAGCCAAACGAGAAGTCCTGGGTTCCATCGTAGATCGGCTATTATTGAGTTTATCTGACTTGAAATTCCCAAAAATAGTTCGGATTCTGGTTCCGTGTAGCAATAGGTAGGTAACGCGGAAGTGTACTACACTCCTCTGCCTACCTTTTCGAGGTGATTCAGGCGTGTTGTTAGGTTACCCAACTAGTCAGACGTTACGTCGATGGTGCTTGAGGTGCTACCGATATGGGTTCGGTGAACCAATCCATTTATGCACTCAGAAACATTGCAGCATAATACAGAAGTCGACGGCAATTGCCCCAATAGGTTCATAAAATTGCCACCGTAATACTAAATGACGGTGAATTACGACCATTTTGCTTATGTACCTACTCGAAACAATGTTGAAGTACACTGTGAAAGTAAAGGTGAACGACAATAAAGCCAATGTTCCCACGTATTTTCGCGTTTTTCAAAGAAACAATTTTTTTGCCCGCTTTAAATTTACACATGTCAATTATTGCACACTTTTTGCGTTTGCAAACTAAAGTACAATAGCTTGTATAAAAATTGCTAATAAATACAGTGGTGATAGCCTAGTTGCTTAGAACAGCTATCCGATACGATCGATTTATGTTCTAACGTACATACCTACTAGTCTTTATAAAATAAGTGCCTTTTAAAATTAAACATCACTTGCTACAGAAAGGAGTAATGGGGGTTATGGATAAATAAAATAATCTTAGACGCTTAGATGATCAAGTAACATTTTTATCTCAATTAATAAGTTATTATTAAGTTATAATAGTTCATTCATGTATAACATTAAGTTTGCTATAAACTTCGGTTTTGATATAACAAAACAATTTATACGGATTCATGGAATCGGGTAGCAAATACAACTACCTAGAATTGTAATAACACAGACTTATCCGGTTGAATTTCGATGAATTGTACCTACTTAGAACAAAATATTTTTGATCGTAATTAATCATTGATAAATAATACATATCCGACTTTTTATTAACATTGTAATATGACTTTGGCAGTTAAGATCTGTCATTGAATGAAACATGAAAACTGTGTTATCTTGTTCAATGAGTAGTTACATTAAAAAATTGCGCTACATTGAAGATTTAGTACCTATTACTTAGAATGATCAGTCTAACTTAGCTAATAATGGATAACAAACTTCTAAAAGCTTTAGTGACGCAGAAGTTTTCATCTCGGACTAGCAACAATTGGAAAGGAAAAAAAGAGAAAAATAATTTACTTACATCCAGAGACGATATTAAGCGAGAGATAAGAGTATGAGTGAAGTACTCTTTCGGAGGGAACGGCGTTTATACAAAGCTATGAATAACAATTTACGAAAGAGCCCGAAGCGCAAACACTTGAGCGTAGAAGTTTGTTTCGAAGTGCCCAAACTCGGGAACAATAGTCCCACGTGGAGATACGAAAGCTTGACAATAGAGGAACCGTTATATTAACTTGTACGAATCTAAATCAAACGAAACATTTTTAAACAATTATATATATAGAAACGTAGACACTCATATAGTTCAC
>DWEE01002749.1:0-11217 GCA_018245755.1 Parelbella macleannani
GATTTTCACATCAAAACTTTAACGGCGTTTTTCTCGAAACCGTCACGAGCAGTGTTCCCTAACCCGTGGTCCGCGAGGAAGTGTATGGCGGTCCGCCGTCTTATCTATAGACATTTGAATTAACGAATAAATGCCAGCAAGTGTCGTAATCGCTACGCCTCCCGAGCCGGACGGCCGCCACCCGGGCCGGCCCGCCCGAGTGGGGCGAGTGGGGCGAGTGGGGCGAGTGGGGCGGGTGGGGCGGGTGGGGCGGGTGGGGCGCGGGCGGAGGGACGCTACCGACAGCACACTAGCACTCGAAGCGGACAAAGGTGAATAATGTCACAGAACTCTGAATGTTGTTTTTCTAATTCTCTGAAATACTAATATTCCCTTCAAATATAGTTTAAGAATTTTCTGAAAAATCTATTTTGTATATATGTTTTAGATAACAACTCCATGTCGAAAAACTTACAAAAATTCAGTGATATTTAGGATTTCGTTCGATATTTATTTTCGTTATTTAGCTCACAGAAAGCAATTCTTTTAAGTATTTATCGGATACGAATAAGTTAAACTGCTTATTTTTTGTAGCATCCTCTCTCGGCTTTGAATAGCAAGCAGCCAAATGAAGGCACCTGGTATATTCTACTGACTACATAAATATTCTACTTATTTTAAACTCGATATAGATTGATGATGTTATCCCAAATAGAAACTAATTCAAAATAAATGGCTGTAAATTTGCTTTGCCATTGTTTACTATAAAGCAAATTCACTTTAAAGAACATGTCAAACAATTATTTCGAATCACTGAGCTGTTTTAAACGCTGGAGTTGCAAATATATCCTGGTACAAAGAGCGATATTTCAACTACGTCTTTAAAGACAGCTCAAAAGATCGCCAATTTATATCTACAATTAAACAAATTAAACTCAGAATCAAAAAAATATACATTGCGGAGGATTTTTTAAAAAAAATATGGCCTCTTTTAAATGAAAACTTGACAGTCTTATAGAATGACGTGAGAAACAGCAGATGAACAGAGCAATGAAAAGAGAGTAGAGAATCGCTCAAGGGACTGTATAGGGGAAGAGTGCAGCTGTCTACACCGCCTGCGCGTCCACCCCCTCCCCGTAGTCCAGGTCGTCGTACGCGAGCTCGTCTTCCAGCGCGTTCTCCGTACTGCCCTTGCTGCTCGGACACGCGAGGCACCTGTCAATGAAAAAACACCTTCGTTAGTTTCTCTGGGGCATAAATATGAAAAATTATTATTATTATATATTACACCAGGTCTACTACGGGGCACGCAGAGAGCGATGAATACATGTCCTGAGAGACGTGACGTGCTTCTTTTAAATTCATAATTTTCTTCATATGTTTAGTGCACTCAAGTAATGATGAAACTAGACTAAGAGGAATGGATAATCATGTTAGCAAGCAAGGCCGAGTGAAACAGGTAGAGTCACCCATACATGACAAATAGGCAACACTTGGGTTGAAGCGACTTAATACATGCTAATGAGCACCGATATAATATGTTAATTTGATACCTAAGAAGGCGGCCTTGTGTTATACGTAATAGTCGTATAAACGACTGTTCGGTCGCAGGTGTCCGCATTCGAATTTTAGTATTAAAAGTTGTTACTGTAATAAATAATAAAACGTAACATCGCACCTGTAATCCTCCAAGGGGTAGGCAGAGAGAGGAGTGTAGTAGACTCCATCGTTTCACCAGTTACGTTTCCGTCCCATGGAATCGGTGGCGAGCCTATTACCATACACCAGGCATACATCTAGACTCTGAGTCACTGCTAGAAATTCTAAATTAGAAAAATTCAGTAGTACCCGGCCTGGGATTTGAACTCGAGACCTCCTGATTGACAGTCGCGCTTGCAACTACTCGACCAACGCGGCAGTCGTAATAAATAATAAGTTCTGGGTTCAAACCCGGGCCGGGTACCATTACTCGAGTACTTTTCTAACTTAAATATTCTAATAGAAATTTTTAGCAATGGCCCACAGTCTGGATCTGTGCCCGTGTATGGCAATAAATTCATCACCTATTCCATTGTGGGTCGTAAACGCAACTGACGAAACGAGGGAGGGCACTACATTCCTTTGCCTACTCCTTCGGGGATTACCGACGTGATGTTACGTTATAATTATATAATACTGTGTACCGTACATTATCAGCCGTCTGGTTAGCATATCCAACTGTCTCCTTGACATCACTTCGGCAACATGTAACTGTGTGTGATTATTTATTTAAAATCATCGTCATCAACCTGTTCGTTCCAGTTGGATATATGCTTCCCTAAGAGAGGTGTTTCCCATTAATCCCCGAGATGTAAAAATATGATGAAAACGAGCAAGTGCTACCTGCGAGTTACACGAGGCGTAATACGCCAACGATTAGGCAAAACTAGAAATAGCGATAAGTCGACGTACACGTGTTCACAGCCGCCGAGGATCGCGATTCTAGGAATTACCGATTTAATCGATGTTTATTTACGTTCCGCGCACGCAGAGCAACGTGCGATATCATATAAAAAGTTATAGTAATATTTATATCTCCGTTATACTGTTGGAAGAAATTGTTGCGCCTCACTAGACGATTCTAATGTTTTAAATCTTAATAAATAGTCTAGCATTTAACATTCCTAATTGTATTGCGAAGCTTAACATGACTTCATAATTGTACATTTCTATCTACCGAAGTTATAATAACTGTAAGTGAAAACTCCACAGTACTCTCCGTTACCAAACAGCCTGTTCTTAGGTTTTTGTTATAATAGAACTTATCGTTGACATTTCATGCTGTTATAAGCTATATAATATATCTGTACTTTTAATTTTATAAATTCTGCTTAACGGCCCTATATGACGTGATAAATTGTTATTGTAATTATTATATAGCTAGGTCAGGTCCCTTACGGGCTAGGCGGAGAGCACAGTGTCAAATATCTCTATTTCACAGCCCTGACGCGCTTCTGCCCGTCGCTGTATATCTGGATACTCATTACGAAGATTATTATTTTTGCTATTATAAAACTAAAAAGGCCGAGCATTCGTCAAGTAAACGTTACCTGCTGTCATTGATCCCGTAGTGCAGGCATTTGTCGCCGACACACTCGCAGCACCCGTCGTGGAACCATCTAGAACGGTAACAAGTGCATTGATGTCAAAATATTACGCTTTTCGATGAAAATTATTACAACACATGGAGTACGGTGCAGTTCGTTGAACACATGTTGCGCTCGTCAGTCAGTTTAATGCACCCGTCTTCGAACAGCTCGTACATTCTTCAGAGCGCATGTAAATAATCTATATACAACATGCAGAAATACTTGTCACTACTTGTCACTTGCAATACTTGCGCTTCTCCACTTGCTGTCTCACCTCGTAACCCAATGCCTGTAGCTTTCGCACTCGATGCTTCGGTACCGCGCTATGACGTCATAGCGAGGAGCTTAGTTAACTTGTGCCAGTTATAATGACATGTAGAGAGCAATGGCCAGAAGAAGTGTGGATCACCTGAAGCTGTTGGCCCCCATGGAGCTGCAGGAGGCCCGACACTTGTCGCACGACATGCACTGCGACATGTACGCCACCGTGCAGTTGAAGGTCACTACGTCGCGGCTCACTGGTTCCGACTCTTGTTCCACGCTCTCTGCAACCGTAACATGCAATAATTTTACACGCTGTTTATTAGCTTCACCTGTACTCTGTGTTACTCGGAGTCTGGATCAGTGCCCGATATATGGCAATAGGCTCACCACCTTTTCCATGGGACTTCCGTAACTGGTGAAACGTGGGAGTGTACTACGTTCCTCTGCCTACCTCTTCGGGCATAATAGGCGTGATGTTACGTATAACGTACCGTGTGTTTATTAGTTTTTTTAACTATATCTATTTATTATTAAATATACCTATACGCTAACATTAACACGAAATTCCAATTTAGACATGGCGGTGAGAAAGTGCAGTTTGAGGCCGTGAATAACACTAATAATAATTTATCACAATAATACAAAAAGACGGTTACAAAAAAGAGGTTTTTTACAGTAATAAATAATTTACAAAACTGATATATACTCGCATAGGTATAGCAGTTTAGCATAAAAATAATACGTGTCCTTATAATTAATAATGACTAATGATTAATTGCGAAAATTACTGAATTGATTTTGACAAAATGGGACAGCAATATTTATCATATATGCTACAAATTCACCAGTATGTCGTCACTAGTATTTAACAATAATCGAAGCACGTTGAAGTGCAAAACACGAACTATATAGGATTACATTAAATTCTTAATAATCAAGGGTTTGACCACCATATCGTACAATTAAAAACAAAAAATGTAGCGATTCTTTTTTCGACTTTTTTATCGTTCCATGGTTGGATATGAGTTTCCACTCAGACAGAGAGGTTTAAAAAGGCCCAAAGTGTGCAGCAGGATTGCTAATAATTAACTTTTTAGTCTTTTAGAAGCCGGTTTAGAGAAGAATAAGGACAAGTCATGATTGTGAGTTCAGGCCAGATCAACGCAAAATTTTAACAAAATTCAACGTAATTAAAAATGTAAGAAACAGACAGCTTGAGTTATTTTCGCTTTTATAAATTTACAATTAGATAGTATTGTTATTGCTGTGTCCGTTAGAAATGTACGACTATTACAATTGTGTTATAATAGAACTGGTTAAGGGTAAAGTTAAACCTTTCCACTTATCACCTATGGAACAACAGAGCCATTCAAGAATATCATAAGCAGGTATCCATAATACATTGTTTCATAGTGACTCACAAACGGCAGAGTGCCGTCTCCACGGGACGCCCTTTTTCTTTTTGCTATTTTAAAATTAAACAATCCTTATTTTTTGCCTTGTCTCATGAACAGTATAGTAATTTCCGTTTGCATCCAGAATAAACTGTACCAACCGCCGAGACGAAGATGCTAAGCATCATCACTAAATAAATGGAAAATTCAATTAGGTTGGTTCCAACAGTGTACCAGAAGTAAATGTTATTGCTAAAAGAATCTAATTATAATTGAAATGGAGTACATCAATTAAAGCCTATCACATTAACCCCTTGCACTCAAGAGATCATTTTCACATTTCCTTCCAACAACTCGATAATGATATAATATATTTTTCTCTCTAGTGTTGTATTATATTTTATCATCAAAACCTCACTATGGAAATTCTCAACTTCCAATAGATCTTGAAATTCAGTGTCCATTTCAAAGATATACTTATCAGAATCACAATTACACTCAATAGTTTTAAAAACTTTCTGCTTTCCTTATCCATTCTTACAAGCACAAAAAATAATGGTAGGAAAATTTTACTGCTCACATTGCCGTACAAAAGTTTAATGAGTTGCAACATCCTTTGAAAGTTAACAGCATCATATTTAACCTTATTACCTACATCTAACCTAACTAATTACCCAATTCTTAGAAAAACCACAAAAAAGGATCTTTTTTGTTTCATGTTATCGCCCGATTCATTGTTTTATTACGCCCTGTCTCATCTTTTCATGCCAGCAATGTCTGCATTTCGAATTGCCGAAAGAAATACTCATGCCAGCAGTGCTGGCATTCAGTGTGCAAAGGGTTAAAGATTGAGCTTTTTCTAGGTTTGCATATTCTAGCTTAGAATGAACTTCTGTGTTCCATTAGGTGCAATTGTGATCAAACACTAGCATATCAAATAAAAAATTCATAGCAAGCAGAGTTTAATAATAATTGCCAAGCCACTCACCAGTAAGCCTATATACTTTAATACTACACAACTATATAACCACATCAACATCGTCCGAACTTTATACAAAATATCCCTATTTTGTATAAAGTTCTTAAACTCAAAAATACTGGCCAGTTTTAAAATCTTTTGATGAAAGACTATTTTGTAAACCTTTTTGGACGATTCTAAATTTGAATTTGAAAAAAATAAAAACAAAAGATTTACGCGGAATAATTGTAGCGAAGTCCGAAAGTTTCGTTTACCTACAGTAATATCGGGATATTTTTTTTGTGTCAAATTTAAATTTTATGATAAGTTATCGATTAATTTCGAGTTAAACCTATTGTGTGCATCATGGAGCGGCGCCATTTAACGAGAGAAGAAATGCTAAGGGCAGTAGGCATGCTCCAAGCTGGGGGCTACTCAACGGAGTGTTGCTCAGGAGATTGGAACAAGACAAAACGTGATATCCATGTTATGGTCACGCTACCGTGCTACTGGTGAAGTGGCTGAAAGATATCCAGGCGGGAAGCGCATAACCACTCAACGACAAGAGCCAGTTTTGCAAGTTGCCGCGAGAAAGTTGCCTCAGGAAGTCCATTCATACCACGGCGGGACAATTACGGTTTGGACGGGAATTCGTCTTGGTGGAAGAACAGACCTCGGACGGACGTTTGTCGTTCATATTCGCGGCCTGAGTCGCCGCATGGATACGAGGCTACGGGCCTCGAGGATCCCCTCTCTACCCGGGCAGTCTCGGGGGGTCGACTGCCCCCCGGTGATCGCTTTTCCCACCCTTTCAGGCGGTGTTGTTGTCTGTGGTCGTCACTCGCCGACCGTTGATGTTATGCGGCTTCGTCTAACCTTTCCAGCTCCCGCGGGAGCGGGTACCTGCCGTCAGGGGGACGAGCGTGAAGAGGCGCGATGCCTCTGAGATGTGGGTGTGGCCCGTTGTCGGCCCGGTCGTACATACGCCGGGCCACACGGGCCACAAACCTATCCAGCGGCGCTATCTTTAGGTTGCGCTCTAGCACGTCGTTCCTGACGTAGCGGCCCGCCCCCACGATCACTCGGAGGGTCAGGCTCTGCTGCGACCGGAGAAGCGCTCGCTGCGACTCGCGAACCAACGCGTACCAAGCCGGCGCCGCGTAAGTCAGACGTGAACGGATGTAGGTTTTGTACACCCGCAATTTGATATGAGTTGGTAGCCTGGATGCCAATATCGGTCGGAGCATCGATCGTACGGCGCGCGCCTGGTGGACCGAGTGTTCCACCTGCGGCATCATACGCAACGACCGATCGATATGGCATCCGAGGTACCTCACTACGGGGTTCCACGCTACCACCCGGCCACGAAAGCTCAGCGGCGGCGGCAAGTGACGCTGGCGGCCGAACAGTGTGGCGACCGTCTTACCGACATTGACGGCCAACCTCCACTTGTCCAGCCACTATGGAAGCAAGTCGAGCAAGCGCTGCATCCGGTCAACAGCAAGCTCTGCTCGGCGAGATGACGAAAAGAACGCGCTGTCGTCGGCGAACAGCGCGAGTTGGACATCGCGCTCTCCCTCCCGAAGGTGACCTTCGAGAGTGGGGATGTCGTTGGTAAAGACCGCGTATAACAACGGCGACAAGCAGCTGCCTTGCAGCACCCCTGCACGAATCCGGCGTGAGTCAGAGGTAGCGGCCTCGACCGATACCACAAACTCCCGCCCATCTAGAAATGACGCCACTAGCCTAACCAACACCGCCGGCGCGGGCGTATCCAACAGTTTGCCGAGAAGCCCAGCGTGCCACACACGGTCGAAGGCCTTCGCTATATCCAGGAAGACCCCGACCGCGTGCCGCCCGTAATTGAGCTCACTCGACAAGTGGTGTATCATCCGCGTCAGTTGCAGCGTCGCCGAGTAACCCGCGCGGAAGCCGAACTGCTCGTCCCTTATAATAAGTGACGGACGCAGTCGGTCCAACACGAGCCGCTCGAACAGCTTCGCTGTGGTAGACAGCAGCGTGATGGGACGGTAGTTAGCCGGGAGACGGCGGTCTTGCCCCGGCTTCGGGAGGACTATCACCTTGCCCAACTTCCAGGTGGTCGGGAAGTGGCCTGTGCGGAGTATGCCATTGAAGAGCCTGTACATTGCGACCAAGGCCCTCTTGGGCAGCATTGCCAGCGCCGCGTTCGGGATGCCATCAGGGCCGGGCGCCTTGCGCTTGGGTAAGCGCAAGGCGGCCTTCCGGGTTTCAGAGGGCGAGATGAATATCACTCCCTCCGAGCCCGGCGTCGGGCCACTGGTGAAATCCCTGACGCGATCCTCCATCAACTGGTGATGTTCGCGGGCGGCAGAGTCCGCGGGGTGGGGAGCGAACTGCTCTTCCAAGTACCCCGCAAGGATGATCGGTCCATAGCTGAAAAGCCGCGTCTGCCGCTGCTGTCATGCAGCGGACAGACGGGAGCTTTGGCACGCGAGAGCTGCCTGCTGAGATGATAGAGCGACGTCTCATGTTCGCCAGCCTGGTTGACTCGCGCCTCCCAGGTGGCGCCACGGTGCTCCATCATCCCAACACGCAGCGTTTCGGCCACAGCGTTCAGATCACGCTTGACCCGGGGACACCGGGTCCGTGCCCAGGTTCGTCGCACCTCGCGCTTGCGGTGAAGCAAGCGCTGGAGGCGGACGGGGAGCTGGCCGCGTTGGCTCTCGGCCGGAACGGTCGTGGTGGATGCCTCCAGAGCGGTTGAGACCGCGGCCATAAGGGCCTGGCAGGAGTCCTCCACGCCGTCCGGGGTCGAGGGAGGCCTGTTGAGTTTGAAGCCGTCCAGCTGGGACCGAAATAGCTCCCAGTCCGTCCTGCGATGAGACCGTGGGAAGGCCACAAATTCGGCCCCTAGGCCCAGCGTGATCAGAATTGGGAGGTGCTGCGTGTCCAGATCATACAGCACCTCGACATGGACCGGACAAGAGAGACCCTTGTGAAGTACTATGTCCAGGACATCGGGAAAGTGGCGCTCGTCCGAGGGTACGTGAGTGGGTGCTTCTGGCCCAAGCACTGCATACCCTTTCGCCTCGGAGTCGTCACACAACTTGCGTCCCACTGGGTTGACGACTCTGGAGCCCCAAGCTGGATGTTTAGCCTTGAGGTCGCCAGCCAGTAAGGTCGCAGTATCACCCTCCATGATGTTGGCGATGTTCTGCGGGTCGAAGTGGGGATTAGGCGGACGGTAGGCGGCAAACAGCCGCAAGTCTCTACCGGCCATGCTCACCACCGCCCCGATGGAGCGGATAGATGAGAACGCCGGCAGAGCCAACACGTCGTGCACCACGTCGCGACGGACCGCGATCGCCGTGCCCCTGTATGGGACGCCGGCGTCCGAGACCTCATCGCGGTGGTACACGAAGTAGTTGGGAATTCTGAAGGCCCAGTCCGGTCTCAACTTCGTCTCCCCCAGGAGCAAGACATGAATGTCCTGCTCCTGGGCGAGACTTCGGAGCCCTTGATCGCGTTTAAGGATCCCTCCGGGGTTCCAGTACAGCGCCCTAAGAGTGGCCGCCATACTGAAGCCCTAGGCATCCGGAGATGATGCCGCGCAGAGTCTCTACAAGCGTTGGGTACCGCGCAATAGCCTCGTTGATAGCAGCTGCTGCCGCTATCAGGTCACTGGCCGGCGTTGTAATCCCCAGGGCTTGTAGTTTGATAGTGTAGTAGGGAAACACAGAACCAAAAGTATTCTAGATTTAACGTCTAACAAAAGAAAGCCACTGGAGATGGCGTCGATAATCAGAGAACACAATTATTTACGAGGTTTGAAAATAAACTCGACACACTCGTTAGGTGTTTTTGTTCAACACATACAAACTACCAGCACCGGTACATAGGTACTAGTCTATAATATTGTAAAAGTTATTACACATTGTGTCTAGCTGTACTACGTATTTGAGTTAAATTAAAATGCTTTGTTGTATGTAACGGATATTCCACAATGTTCGCAATAGATTCCAGGCGCATTGATTCCATTTTCGATATTCGATGAGTAAACTCTAATTAACATGGCTGACAATATAATAAGCTCCATTTTCTATAAACACACGACCGTCAAATAATTTGCAAGCATTGCTTTCAATGATCAATATTTATATCGATATTATATATATTATCTAGTTTAACTATTATTTAAAAAAAACTCTGTTTTAGAGCGCCTTTTGAATTTGTGTTAAAATTAAAGTACAACTTTAGTTTCATATGACTAGACTGCTATTGCTTTAAAAAAATACGATAGTAAAGTTTGTAGGGATTAGTTTGGTTTTTACTGTTTCGTTGCAATTCCATTTACTTCAAAGTTAGGTTTGTTCGAAATAAAAACCTTTTAAATATCACGTCTGTTTTTAAGGTTGCCGGGCTTACCAGGCTCAGGCGAGATTTATTGAGTCTTATAAAATGATATTTTCGTTCCGTCCACCCCACATATTCTGTTACACACTCGTGTAGACAAGGGTTCATGTACAACACGGCGAACAAAATTTGTTTCATTATAACCGTAGCCTAATATTATAAGTCTTGCATACTAGTGATACGACTAGCTTGAGCTCAAGTTCTCCACAACGTCTTATATATTAAATAAAAAACCGTAACATTACCACTGTAATCCCCGCAGGGGACTGGAGTAGACTCCCATGTTTCATCACTTACGTTTACGAGTATATACGTCCCACAATGATATAGGTACATCAAAACGCAAAACTCCGGACATTTCGGAAAAGAAAACAGCCTATAACAAAGCTGCCAAGTCCAGCAAAAAATATCAACCCCAAGCTCGCTTTAGTCACGTCAGCCATGTTGGTGCCAGGCTGGCCGCTCAGCCTTCTGGCAGTAAGGCCTTTTGGTCCCTAGCCAAAACAATAGAGGCAAACTTCTCAAAACCTTCGTTGCCTCCGTTGCTGAGACCAGACGGAACACTGGCACATACAGCGACAGATAAAGCAAACCTGTTTGCTTCACTGTTCGCCAAAACCTCACGTTTAGATGACTCTGCGAACAAACCACCACCTGTGCTACCTCACTCGGGCACATTCATGCCGGAAATACAAATTCACCAGAAAGAGGTACTTAAAACCCTTCGCTCTCTAGACGTGAGAAAAGCCAGTGGTCCTGATGGTATTCCAGCCCTGGTACTTAAAACCTGTGCACCCGAGTTGGCTCCTGTACTGACGCGATTGTATCATCGCCTCTCTTTCAAGTCCGGGAGGGTCCCTAAGTCATGGAAGCTTGCTAACATTCAACCTGTTCCCAAGAAAGGTAGTCGTTCTAACCCGTCAAACTATCGCCCCATAGCGATCACCTCCATACTATGTAAGGTAATGGAGCGTGTGCTAAACAAAAAACTGCTGGCATACCTCGAACGGCACGACATTCTCAGCGACCGCCAATACGGGTTTCGCCGAAATCGGTCGACTGGTGATCTTCTTGCGTATGCCACGCATATTTGTGGGGA
>DWEE01002750.1:0-11216 GCA_018245755.1 Parelbella macleannani
TTTATAAGACCTAAACATAAGTAATGGTAATATTAACATGAAAATTAAAATTATGGAGGAGATATTCTCGATTAACGATAATAACTAAAATTATTTAGTATTCGAATTGAGATGGGAGAATTTTCATATTTTTGAAGGACTCGTTAAATCCCCGGCAAATATGCAAACTTTTCGGAGCTTTCCATAGGATAATAACTAACGATTCCGATCACCGGGATTACATCGGACATGGGTATTGATTGCCTATTAAAACTTATTTCAGCAGAACAGTTATATTGTAAAACGTGTTTTTGTGTTATACCGAATTCAGTTATTGTTAGATGTTCTCATAATTAGAATAAGCTTTAATGATTCAATTTTCATATAATTGGCATAATTTTTTTTATTCAGACAATTTTTTAAACTTATAAAAACTTGCCATTTTAAAAATTGGAATTTAAAATATCAAAAAAGAAAGAACTCCAACGGCATTTTACAAATTTCCATAACGATATTAGAATTAAATATATTAATATTTGAATTCCGTAAGCCTTCATAATTCAAACACGGCTTAAGATTAGATATGATTTCTAAAACAAAGTAACCTCGGCTGTTTTCGTCGTTTCAATGGGAAAATGGTATTGAGAGTCCTTTTCACAGGCGTGCCCGCGCTTCCAGCAATTCGCTTTATAACAGCTTCGTACAGAAAAGTTCGTTCCGCACATGAGTAAACCTGTACTCAGCTATACAAGGCTAGCGAGTTTAAGTTCAGCTAAGCTTCCAAACTTTTAACCAGTGCTGGGCGTGGGCCTCTCGCACATACGAGGGCTTTAGAGCATAATCCATTATGGTGTTTCATTGCAAATTGATGTAGTTTTGTATTATTGACCAGCCTGTGGAGCACGAGATTTGACCATTAAAATTTTGTGTAACTGACCAACCCTTTTATCAGATATTATGAAACAATTTTTAAGACCCATGAGATTTATCTATTATTAATATAATACATAGAACTACACGTTACCGATTTTTTCCATTAACCATACCAAGAACCAATAACCCAACTAATAAAGAAAAAGCGAAAATCGTTCAGGGTTTGAGGTATACAGACGTACACACACACGTATATAAAGCTCCCTTGGTAGTCCACAACACGCCAGTGCTTTCGCGAGACCAGAAACAACAGTAAATCAATCGGTCTGACATTCGAGAATTACACCCACGTTGGGCTTTCACGAGCAGTGTTCTTAAATAATTCACTACCATTTGTTTATATTTATACGTTTCACACGCCACCGCAAACAGGGAACTTGGTGTTTTTGATACTCTCACATTATACATTGGTCAGCGACGCATGTTCTTTAATATTTTTAACAAACCCGCTTGTTAATATTCACCAAATAACTATATAAATGCAATTAATACATATGTATTTTAAACTAGATGTAAATTAACATGCATTAAACACACTTTATTCTTATATAGTACAGCAATTTTAACCAATACTAAAAGCTCTGCGAATAAAACGCAGACACGGTTTTAAAGAAATCATAAAGAACATTACATTTCAACACTCTGAAGTTTTTCTTAATAAAAGTACATTGACCGCGATTTCATTTCGATGTAAATGGAATATGATCAGAAATGGAACAAGCAATCTAGAATATTCTACATTGTACTATCAGGAATACTTCGGGTATTTTTTCTCTTTTCAAATAAAACGCTAACTCAGAAGAACGTACGACCATTGTTAGTTCGAACCAACAAAGTTAAACATATAAAATACTTTTTTATTTAGGAAAAAATATTCTCTATATTGTTTCTAAGCAAAGTAACCAGTATGTAACGAAGAGAGAGAGATGAATATCGAAGAATGTCAGTTCTGTAATGGCATAGATATTTGACACTCGGTACTCTCAGACCACCCTGTCCGGAGAGTATATTAACGTAAATAATTCAAACTGCTCATATAGTAGGAAAATTTTAAAAGGATTCAGAACACTTACGAGTAGGAGTAAGCACCAAAAGTTTGTGGAACACTCCAGATACTTGACCGCAGAGAAATCCCACAGATTGGTTTCCAATTCGGTGAACTTGGGAGTGCAAAGTTAGTACATACTATTAACAACACATCTAAGAGCGCACTAGATTTAGAAAAAACACTGCAAAATTTTGTGCTCAATTCTATGATAGATCTCACGAGCTCAAATTTAATAGCTAAGTCTCAAGGAGTCGTTTTTACTGTATCAGATTATGTTAGCTTTTAAAATTGTTACAAAAACAAATAATTTCTACTCGAAATGTGGGGAGCAGTGTTACCTCAGCAGTTTAATTTTATGTGCGGGTGTTTTTATCCTCTGTTAGCTAGCAATTGAAGTGAAATTTTGAAGCAAATATTATATAGGTAAAAAAAATTAAAAGTTACTATCTCCGCCACATCATTGTATGAGTAACGGCTTACGAAATTTGAAGTTAGCAAATTTATTATAATAACAAGACCTACAAAAATTTATGTATACTAACTGTATAAATAGGACAAGTCCTACTAAAAAAATTAACATGAACTTTGAAGCACATAAAACAATGGAACACAATATTCAAAGTCAAACGTAATAAAAGGCACAATTAGGCAGTAATATTATTTTCATAGCATACATTAACGTTTAAACTGTTCAAAGCAAGAAGTAAAGTAACTGTTGCATCTTTTCAGCTACGAGTACTGATCGCGCGCTACGCGTAGTCGTCGCGGGCTACGAGTATTGATCATGAATTTTATGTAGTGAACACGCGCTTTGAATATTTATCATGAGATACATACATATAGTGATCACGTGTTCGGTATAGTGATCACGCGCTACGTGTAGTGGGCTACGAGCTGTGATCTTGCGTTACGAGCAAAAATCATAACCTACGGGTACCCTCCAATAGAGTTTTTATTGAAAACTTTATTATATTTAATACGTAGCTTTTTACAGAAATTTCTATTTTTTATACAGTTTGTAGCTCAACCTTAACTCTAAAACAAGGTACTAAGCCCTGAAAGTACCTACGTCACGCGGGTACGTCGTTTGGAATATAAAAAACATTGTAAAAGCAGGAGACAAGACTCTATTGTTCAGTTTAAGTGAGGGGTCGCAACCCCAAGGTCATTTTAGCTCCCAGAGGATTAGACTAATAAAAGACAACGCGGGGTAGGTAGGATGAGATCAACGACCTGCAATAAATCTGACTTATAAAATAATGTTCGTAATACAAATGCAAGAAAAATGATTTTTGGGAAAGAGACAGTTGGTTTAAAAATAACAAACAGCATCCACCGATGGATAATTCGGACGTCGGATAAGGTCAAAAGAATAGCAGAGAAATAAACGGCATAACAAATATACAATGGAATGTTGTCTATGTATGTACATAGGAAGACCAAGAACCACATAGATATGTATGTTGACCAAATACGTCAAATACTTGCTGATGGGGATGTGAGAAGTTTGCGAAACCAACATACGTGGTAATAAGAGAGTCATGACTGTTGTAGAATTGTCTCAGGTCTGTTGAAATTGATATTTGGCAATCGATTCTCTCTACCTACCCTGTAAGACTTGAATGTAGATATAATAATGATTAATTAAATAATGTACCTATTTAGCAGTAAAATGAGAAGCAAAGTTAGGTTATAACCAACGTAAGAAATGTAGAGTACTTAGCTTCACTGCATTTGGTTCATGTTATTACTTTGGCTTGGTTTTGCCTTATACTTGCAGTTTTAATTATTTTTATATAAGAAGAGAGCTGCACGGAGTCCATCCATATAAGTGCCAGTGGAGAGTAGGGCTGGGAGGGGCGGTCTGGGGAGGGAGGGGGACGGGTCTAAACATTCTTCCCAACTCTACTGCAATATTACGGGGATACAAAAAAGTTAATAAATCTGATATAATAGACATATTAGATTGTTTTACCAGATTCCTTAAACGTAGGGTTCGCACTTAAATAAGACCAGTTATATACATATATGTAAATAATTTCGAAATATACAATACCATTTGCAAAATAAAATAAAAACGTGATCATTTTAAAGGTGTTGAAAAATTTTTGTACAGAATATCCACGTGCGACTGTACTTTTTTTCCAAAACGAAATATTCGCGCGAATACACCACACCATAACGACAGATATATTTTCCCTTATACGTCAATGAAAACGTTTTTGTGCAAACAAATTCTATTTCGACTCTTTGATAGTGAATAAGAATTTCACGAACATTATTTGATGGCTTCGTATAAATTTTAAGCCTTTACTCTATGAATATGTGTGTACATACATATGTGGACGATTGCGCACGCGCGTGTAAATAAAGGTCACGTTTTAAAAAACGGTTATAACAATATAAATTATGTATTTTACTATCAAACGTTGAGTCAGTCTACAAATTTACTAATTAATAATAAAAATACCAAATATATTTTCACTTTGTTAGTACAAGTACAAAAATGAAAAAAAAAAAAATTTTTATTGTAAGATAAGCGCCTAGTACCAAGCACTGAATGAGATTCTAAATTATTGCTGTTAAATAATTTAGGCGTTCCACTTTGCCCTAACACATTCTTCTGCACAGCATCAGGTCTGTGACCAGCGTCTGCAGCATTATACATATTACCATAAATCTACATATACGGTGAGCTCAACTCTCCTTCTGAAAGACGTTGCAATTTATTACTCACATCGACGCTAAGGTCTTTCCTTAAATTCGTATGCTATTTTCCCAGCCATCGTTTGAAACTTACCTGAAAAAGAAAGACATTCTTAAGTAACAGCCAGTTTAAATTATTTAAATACTTCAAATCAATTACGTAATTGCACTGCCCGTTATTTACTATTTGTTGATTCATTGCGTCGTCCTTTAACTCTGTTCTACGTCTACATCCTGCTAATGGAAGTTGCATCAAATACGGTACAATCGTGCCGGCAATTGGACTAGAGACAGTCAGAAAGACCATTTCAGAAACATCTGTTCTGTATTTAGCTATCGCATGAGTTAACCAACATTCTTATTTAGAACTTTTTAGAATTATATAAAATGTGTATTATTAAATTATTTAAAAATGTATATATGTATAAGAGTAATTATATATTTCATAGAAGAGCGTTATGAAAACGTGCATCGCATACAATATCTCTTACAATTTTCATACAATAACAGCATCCTTCGCAATAAACATATTTCATAAACGACTCTGCGCCATAAACAAAAACCCATAAAATATATATTCATGATATTATCCACCTGGGTGCCGTATAGTATTAACGCTTTTAACATAAAAGTCTGGTTTTTTTATTTATGTTCCTAACAAACAACTTTTTGTTTCGACCACAAATACTTTATTATTGTTTTATTTCCTTTTTCATGACCATCAGCACCGGTTCTGCCGTCATATGGTTCCACTGTTACCCGCGAGTCTCTTTCTCCAGATATAAAATCAATTCTTTTTCGGACTGTATTTAACATCACACCTGTAACCCCCGAACAGGTAGGTAGAGATGTCTAGACCACTTTCACGTTTTTTCAGTTACTTAGTGGTCTTAGGTACTACATAATAGGAAGTGAACCTATTGTTATATATACCGAGCACAAATCCAGACTCCGAGGCACTACTAGAAATTTCAAATTAGAAACACCTCATGGAACCTGATTCGAGGAGTAGTATCAGTGGATTAGCAGTCTTGCAACGACTCGACCTACGAGGCACGCAAGTGTTTATCATATTATAAATTGGGTATTTGTAACGATAAGAGACAAATGAAAAGTAACTATCAAATTGGTGTGGTTTGGAACATCATGGAGAGACATTATTGTGTCTATATTACAGGACGCCCGATGAGTAACAAAAACATTAAAATCAACTAAATAATTTGAGTGACTCATAAGTCTTAGTTTTTACGGGAAAAGACCATGGAACTGATTGTACTAAAGCAAGTCTAAAATCTTCGTCTTCGTCCAGTTTTCTTAACTTGGCCTTTGTAAAGAGAACGATAAATAAAGATGAAGTACATAAAATCGGAGAAGACAGAGATTTCTGGAATTTGATGCTCTCTGCCCACCCCTGAATAATAATAAATCCAAAGTGAAGCGTCTAGAATATTCTTAAGTCGTAAATAATAGTTAGCAATAGAATTTATATGTACACGGTGTAAGCCACCTGAGCATCGTATATTTTATCAGTGTGGCGCGTAAACACGTTATTTCCACTCGCGGCTCCTCCGACCGCCGTAAAGACATTCCGCCCCTCCCTCCCCTCCGTCCCTTCTACGCTGTGTTTACATAATAATCCACAGTAACCAAATATCCGATATACGAGTTAAGATTTTCACATGTATTTAACTCAATTTATCTCTGTAACTACAGTATCACACCTCTATTTACCCGACGCGCTACATACTAATAACTGATAAAGCACCGTGTGCCAAATATTTATATGTAATCACAATCCTTACAGACCTGCCATACTTATAATGAATTAGTTATTTATATCCATAATCGTCATTATTTATAATATGTTTTATGGGTGTCACACGACATTCTCTAAAGCAACTTCGAATAGATTATTATGAGATCGCCATACTATCTACAACTCAAATATCAACCCCCAAGTAGCTTGCCTTTGTTCGTCAATAATGAGACAAGAACGACCCCTTGCCGGCGCACCAACCCTTTATTGTTCCACGTTTATGTTTCCGGTTTATTCTTTGCCCGTTTTCCCATGAATTTTATTGCCCCATGAATACAGAAACGAGGGTATGTAACGGCTAGTTCGTTACGAGATTTAAGAATGTTATCGCAGTCTTTATATTAACTTTTCGTATTAAAATATAGAGATTTTTTGTGACATACTAACAAATAAGACACCAACAATATTACATTATTGCTATATGTATAATCACGCTAGGACCCATAAAGCATAGGCATATAAACATATAAACATAATTGTCGTCCTTTTTCAATTTGTGAAAATTAAATAGATCATTGTTATTTACTGTTCCCTCTATTCTTACATAACATTTTATCATAAAGTATATCCTAGTTCTGGTAATCATCATCATCACCATCATCGACCTTTTTATAGTGTAACGTTTGGATACTGATGTTCTTTCAGTATGAGTATCTACAGCGATAGGTTTGAACGAAAGTTTAATAAACAAATAAAGAGTTAAACCACAAACATCGAGATACTTAATGTTTAGTTAAAAAATTAATATTAATAACCAATTTAAGTAGGTACATGATATAAGACCTTATTAATATTACTGGAACTAAAATCTATAAAGGAGAGAATAGACTTGCAAACTTTGCACTTTTTACTGCCCCAAAGACAATAAAGGGATCTACATATTCCGAATGAAAATCAAAACGCTATAGCCCCTTCAAAGATATTAACTCCGAACAGCGTTCTCCTTCGAAACCCACATCGCATCAGTGCCTCTCCTGCTTCCAAAGACAAATAGTTCCGAACACAAACTAATATTGCAACTAGCTAACTAACCAAGCATTAGTTACATTCGAACAATATCCAAGAACAAGACAAACAGTGCAATTACAAGTTTGTATGTAACTTGTGTATGGACTTGCGTTCCACACTTCGAATGCGTCTATGAGTTGTTCCTGGGCTGTTAGGCCGCTTACACAACGACCGACAAATGGTAATGTAATAGGCAGTTTACACACTGACGATTGGTATTTCTATAGAAGGTTCACGCTGTTGTAACTAGAAGTATACAGTTCAGTCTCTTACTCTGTAATGTTAGTGTAATCTGTCAGTCTGTAGATACATAGACGAGACAAATAAAAAACATTGATGTTATGTAACATACAGATTAGGTTCTTTTACATATCGTTAGTACATATATGAATGCAGCCTGTATGTAATGTTACATTTACAATAATAAACATCTTGGGGCATCTCAACACACGGCCATCTAAACAGAAATTAAGCAGATCCTACGTCATGGTAACCAGAAGGTAATGGTAACCATACTACATCTATATGTCCATATAAATATATACTTAAGGATCCACTACCATTTTATTTGTACACCCAGAAACAGAACAAACGCTTATACTCATCACACAAATATTAGTCATAAGTCATTAATAAAAGGTAACATCAGAAATATGAAATGTTCGAAGGATATATTCGATGAACACAAACGAATGCGAACTATTGTTCGTTAGCGAACGCTAGCGAGATCGAAGTGTAATCATCTTAAAAGCAATAAAACAAAACCTTTCACTCCAACAACGTGTAAAAACAGCTTTTCATTGTTAAGGAGTGAGGCGTTGGGTGCTGCCGTGAATGTGAGATTGATAAAAAGGGTTAAATCTGATAAAATATCAATTGCTGTAACGGTTAAGGAAAACATTGCGAAGAAATTTGTTCACCTTAGAGTTCCCAATAATTTTCTGTGAAAGGCATGTAAGTTTTACCTACCCGAGTTTGGTCAGCGTACCAGACGATGAATTTAACACTTCTAATTTTGAAAGGAGACCCAATATTGGAACGATAAAAGGGTGGATTCTGATAATAATAAGATACATACGTATGTACCTACATACAGTCATATCTTCACGCTAAGCCCCTTACGTGGTAGGCAGATAGCACGGAGTGCCAAATATTATCTATTATAATATTATATTGCTATTCTTGTAGACCTATCATGCTTCTTCCATATTCATCAATCTCTTGATACATGCACGCCGGTTAGGAAAACTTGTAATTCCGCTTACTCAGAACACCACAATAATAATAAAATAATAAGATAGTGTCAGAATAACAATTGAGTAACAGAAGAAAATTTTATGGAAATATGCGACGGAGACTATTTAGGATTCCAAGCATTTCACGGAGAGATGGCTAGCTATCAGACATGTCATGTATGAAACTTTTCACTCATACTCTCCAAGGACTCATTCATACGACCATGTTTGGAAATGATCATGGGAAAAGGAATTTATTTCATGTTTTGGTGTAGTTATTTTAATTATGCATTCAATTTTAATGAATAATACCCATGTGTTTGATTTTAATTTAACGTTAATGACGCGGATCTTCTCACAGAATGAGAAGTATTTAGGACATAGTCTGCCACGCTGGCCAAGTGCGTGTATACAGACTTTACACGGCGTTCCTGCACCGTTAAAGCAAGTAATATTTTATCATAAAATCATATTTTGTAAAGAGGTAAGCGCCTGGATTTTAACCCAGGATTCCGGGTGTTAGAGGCGGAAGTTCAAACCACTAAGCAATCACAGCTTATAACGTTAATTTAATTGTTGTAATTATAAAACATCTTTAACACCAATATTAATCGATTACACTGAATAAATTATAAAAAAATTTAAATTGTTATAACAACATAATTTGGCTATGTAACACCACATGTGACGGAATTATGTTCTAACCAATGCTAAAACTCTTACTAGTTCTAAATCACGAATCACACATACGTATTTACGATGTGAATCGCTACAAAGTACTTTGAATAAATATAAAATAGATTCTCGCAAGATCGTAGTCGAATAGAACGGCTAAAGGTCAACAATAGAATTGCGAATTGCTGAATAAAACAGGACAGTCTCAAAATGAATGTATCCCGTGCGACCCCTACTCGTTCTCGTA
This sequence comes from Parelbella macleannani, assembly GCA_018245755.1. NCBI lineage: Eukaryota > Metazoa > Arthropoda > Insecta > Lepidoptera > Hesperiidae > Parelbella > Parelbella macleannani. The sequence continues at coordinate 9,648 of DWEE01002750.1, forward strand.
TGTAAACCATTTTCTGTTTATAAGGCGGATGGGGAATAACTTTTCTTATTTCCTTTGTTCCACGAGCAACGTTCTCACGTGCTGCGGTGTTATCTTCCCGCTAAATATACGAGGAAAACACATTTCGTGAGGATTTCCTAGTAGATTATCCATCGAAAACTAATCTCGGGATCGTCCGGCCTTATGTGCAGAGCCCGCGTAATGGATTATTCCCTAAAAGGACCCTACGCCCAATCCCTCGGGAAATACCCGTGAGATAATGTTGGGAATCGTGTAAAATATAACGTGTTAGTTTAAGACCTATGCGAATAGTTAAAATTACAATTTCGTTTACTAGCTGAGTGCAAAATCATTGTTTGAGACCAAGATTTGTTTTTAAAATAAATCAATAATATATGTAAACGTGATTGTCGTCCATCTATATAAAAATCAAACTAGCTGCTTTCTGCAAACCTCGAAAGGGATCTGGTGTGCGAATATAGTAACAAATAAGGTACAATAATTTTCGTGTAGTATCCACGGTGTGTCGGTAGCATTACTGTTTCATATCAAAACATGCGCCCAAAATACGAGGAGTACCCACCGAAATTTTTTGACAAAAATTTGAATAGAAAAACTCCCGCACAAAGGAACGAACGACGTAGCTTTCAGGGAAACAGGATGACTAGCTAGGAATATTCGAGGACATTCTGCGATATTAACGTTTTCTTCAGAGATACAGACTAAACTAACTATACGTCATAAATATACACTAAATTAAGTATAGACATATTTATACGGGATTCTTAATTACGAGCCCTAGTAGAATTATAATGCGTTAGAAGAAATGAACTTAAATAACACTAACAATCCTATTCCAACAGTTCCATTTGACGTCTTTAGGAGCTGTCTGTTGCAGCGGCTACTTGTGACGCCTGCCTGTTGGAGCCCTACTCTTCACATAAAAAAATAAACATAATTATCTTAAACATCGACATCCTACCATGGCGATACTAAAATACATATACTTACATTATATCACGCTTATTTCTCGTAGGGGTAGGTAGAGACAGGATTTCCATTTGTTAAGGCCCTGGCAAACCTCTTTCAAATAGCTACATACATATGTATATATCTACGTAAAAAACTCGAAAAAATCTTACAACGGCCCAAAGTAAAGACACGTCTCCCAAGTAGGAAACGACTGAACGTATTTCATTTCCCGTTCCTTAAGGAAAATACATACATAATGATATTCTTCGCAACGTCACACACCCGCCTCAATATGGCGCCCGCGGTGACACCGTGATGGTCTTTCGTACGGTCGCTGCTTTATTGTGTTTGCGCGAAATGATCTTTGCGTCATTTATATTACCGTATTGAATTGTAAATACGTATAAAATATTATATAAGTGTAGACACATGTGAGTGAATGAAAGACCTAGCGAATGAATGAATAAATCGTTCAATGAGTGAATGATTGATTGAATATCTTAGGACAACTTTACACATGGTTCTCCGATCCTAAAATAGACAGAGTCCGTGTTATTGTAATCATAAAACTAATAAACTATATACATATAAATGTAT
>DWEE01002751.1:0-11214 GCA_018245755.1 Parelbella macleannani
TGGAATAGGTGGTCAGTCTATTGTCATATACCGGCGGTCACAATTCCAGACTCCGAGTTACTATTAGAAATTCTAAATCAGAAAAATCTAATGGAATCCGACCCGGGATTTGAACCCAGGACCTCCCGATCAGCAGTCGCGCTTGCAACCGTTCGACCAACAGGGCAGTTTAGGTTCTTCAAAAATGTAAAATAAATATCAAATCGGAGCCAACCAAAAACTTATTATAGCTTCGGGGTAGACAGAAAACACCTAATGCCAAATATACTAAACGTCATAATAAACTTGTATATACCTAGTATAGTTTATGATAAACTTCATACTCGCAAATGCACCATACACTTAAGTATGTATAATCGGTAACGGAAGACTACTCACTCAACTCTATATTCAACCAGTAGGTTTACCACATCTGCTTATGAAATAGAAAATCTATTTCAACACTTCAGTAGGCTAGATGAGTATCCAACAGCAACGTTTGCATACCCACTTTTAGACACCCAGCTGTACGTAGCTGGAAGCAATCAACAGCCTAAATCGAATGTTCCATTTAACGGCGGGTCAACACACGACTGGCAATCCACCAGTTTAACGACTCGCTGATCAAAGGTGTTAAGAGAGCTACACTTATCATTGCTGTTGTGTATCACACAAACATACATACATTCTACACATACATATGTACTAGTATATATTGGTATTGTGTTTGATAAATTATTCTGTGATCCTGTTAATTAACAATAAATAAATAAATAAATAAGTAGATACTAAATAAATAAATAAATAAATACAGTCTCTATAGACATGTGTTTTTATTAATTTCAGCCACATTTCAGACACAACAAAACGTGTCTTAAAAGTGTAAATTGTCCTGGCTGTTCTATATTACCATAGATTAGTATTTACGTTAAACTATTCAGTGTTAAGTAATTGTTATAATTACTATTAACTATCCATTAAGTAATTGTTATCATCACGCAGGTCCCTTATGGGATACGCAGAGAGCACCGAGGGCGTAAATAAAATGTGAAGTCACATAGGAGTCTCGAATATTTATTGCAAACGTATTCATAGAACTTCACAATTGTCTTCACAAGTGTCGAATACATATATGCAATAAATAACAATATATGTACCTACATAACTATGAAGACACACTTCTAGCGTTAGAATAAACTTTATGTTCAATAATATATATTTTGTTACATAGCAAAAAGTTGAGTGGTTGTTCTCCAGTTTTCTCTTTTTTTGGAGGATTCTAGTCAATGTCAAAAGTCTTAATGCAAAAACTTCGTTGAGGCAACGAATTCTTTAAGATAGTAGCACCATCGAACAATATTCGGATAAAAATGAACCAACGGAGGTGAAAATGAAAAAAATGATACCTACAATAGTGTGAAGTGAGAGATTAGCGTACTGCGCGTCACAACTTTGATCGATGAACCGTGAAATTGATAAATTATAGCGATTTTCAGTTGATACTGCGCTGTGCACACTCCGCTTTCATTAACGAACCATCCAGAATTAGAATATAGAATTTACATCGCTCACAACATGCACATCGAAACTTCGAGAACGTTCGAGCAAATTTGAATCAATTTGCGAACAATCCAGGGGTCGAATACGTTGGAAATTGATTAATTTGACACTGTTAGACGAGTAATTCATGTATATAACTACTTATGTATATATATTTAATGTTGTTCGTTAGTGAGTAAATCACTCGAGAATGTTTTGAGATCATAATTTTCTCGTTAGTTGGATACTATAAATCAGTCAGCTAATAACATAACATCACGCCTGTATTTACCTGAAAGTGTAGTCGTAGGTGAGTAGTCCACTTGCACGATACATAAGTTATGGTATATGTCCCACCGTGAAATAGGGAATTATTCCATCACTATAGATTAGGCCAAATGCAGTATCCGTGCTATATCTGGGCACTTCAAAAAACCTAATAATATGTACTTTGCCCACCAGGGGAGCAAATCAAGACCTCACCAAACGAGACAATTACGTTTAAATAATACAAAATATATTCGCAAAACTCGCACTAAACCATCTACTTCCGAAATAAGCGGAGTTTATGTTATGGACAGCCAGATAGATGGAAAACACACATATGTATATCTAAGTTGGTACTTACTACTTACTCATACATATAAAAAAACATTTATAATCAGAACGTGTCATTCAAATATTTGTCCTGAATACGATTGGAACCCGCAGTCTATGTCTCAACTACCAGGATCATCTCTAACCATCTGACTAACAGAACGTCTGTCGCAGTTACGTAAAGAACTTACTCATCAATACACAACATGTCCTGCTAAGCTTATGAAGTTTCGAGAAACTTCGCCGCAAATAGTCACCTAAGCAAGCATTTACAGCTGTCTTACTCGCCAGCATGACGTTGGGTCTGAACTACGTACTTGACGAGGCTTAATAGTTCAGATCTAATAGCTGTGTGCCTTAGCTTGAACTTTACAGTCTATCATTTAAAATTCAATACATTAGAGTATGTGTGTTTTACACTGTGAATTAGAGGTTAACTCAAGTACGAGTAAATATTTATCTCAAGAGTTTTCCCAATTCAATTACCTTAATTTTTCCCATTAAACGGCAATTGAAATACTAGGTGTGATTCTTAGGGCTTATATCAGGCTAACTTGATTAGGGGAGAGCGTCGAAACATATATGATCAGTTTGTTTTACTCCACAGCTGGACGTAGCCCTCCCTTGAGGAGTGTTTGCCCATAATCCGCACAATGGTCATGTAGCGTGAGGATCGCGAACGCTGATAATCCACTTGAACTTTTACTCTAACTATTACAACTACAGAAGACAAGTAAACAGTAGTTCCTAATCCACAAAAATCTGTAAGCACCTTAAGTGAAAATATACTTATAACACATATGCGGCACATTCGACAACAAACTTTGGGGACCTCAGATGCTAAACATTTGCAATTCAATTTCAATATATTGCCAGCACTAGCGTTGATAGTTCACACATCATGTATATGAGTAACTCGCTCTTACTAGTTCATTTGACATACATATCTTCACGCTAAGTCCCTCGCAGGGTAGGTGAGAGCACCGAGTGCCACATACGTGCTTCTACGTTCCTTGTTCTTTTCCTAAAACGCGCGGGTGCCAGATAAATGTTAATAAACCAATACTTTTTTTATCAATATAACTAGTGTACATATACATTGGAATTACGATGCCTATATGACTTGTACATTAAATAATCATAATGTCTTGGGACAATTCGCAGACGGCCATTTGTTTTAAAATTCGATAAAGCGTTTCCTATGGCAGACTGACAAATGATACATGTATTATATTCTAGATACATATGATTTTAATAATAATGCACCTACGTAATAATAAATCGTACGTATGCCGTAAATATTTGGTCTATGAAGGAATCGAACCCACGTCCCTCGGCTACAACCTAACCACTGGACCAATAGGCTAGTGGAATTCACAGCTAAATTATTTGCTCTCTAGCTTTTGTTTCCCAATATTATCATTTACGATACATCGAAATCTTATATAATGCCGTGTCAAAACGAATACATACAGTGCGTCTCATATGTATACATTAATTAATTAATAGTCAACCACAGCGGGCCTGCGACATCGAAGAACAAATTAATGTATTGAAATTGAATATCATAACTTCAACATAACTTTCATTAACTTTCCTCCAGTCGCAAGTTCGCTACGAGATATTTCTTTAGAAATGAGCAATACCTTCGTACAGACGTCTTGTTTTTATTTCTCAGTTTTTATTTGTGCGCGCGTGAAATATTAAATAACTAAACGAATATATTATTTCTGTCAGAGATACGTTGTGCGAGCGTGGTTGAAAATTGTATATATGATATGGTATATTAATACTCCATTTTAGAAACAGCATCATGGCATTGTAGGGACTGCGTAATGGCTTCCATTCGCGACCACGGCGATGAAGAAACCTTAGTCTTAGATGGATCGAACGGTTCTACTCTTTTGCAACCTAAAAATTGCAACAACCAGGGTATACAAAGGTTTTGCCCTTTAAATGGATCCAACTACTCATATGTATAATCATCACTTTACTTTTAAACTTAATCCATCATTTTATTGTACAAGAAAATCTTCAACAACTTTAAACTTAAGGTTGTCACTAGTTAGATATTATCAGTTCGGCAGCCACTGGTTATACCTAATATATTTCTAAATTGCTCACTGTATATTTCCAACTTGGATTAATATCCAAGTGACATCCAGCATTACATTAATATGTCATGCTGGACGTCACTTAAACTTATTAATCCAGCATGACATATTAATGTCATACTGGATTAATAAGTTTCCTGGTCACTTTGTAGTATTGAATTCGAATTTTGAAATCTCAATCATTTGAGTCCATTAACAGATATTATCTTTGAATTTGCACCAGCCGTGTGGAGCATGGCGAAGTATCCCGTACAGCTATAGAGATATCAGCTCTCTTAAAACAACATATTGGAATTACATGTAAAAGATTCTACTACCTCGGTCTAATAGTAAAAGTATACTCAATAAATACATAGGTCTCTGTATTTTTGAAATCACTATGAGGAGCATGATCCAGTACCTACCCCTACAGCTTCAAAAGATTCGACTACCTCATACATACATACAAGTACATACAGTCAATAAGCAATAATACAGTATGTCCCAATTCCCCGTAGCTTTACACAAAGTAAATATTCTTTCCATTTGAAATGGCCTCCCATCGCATCCGTTTCCTCTCGCCGTATATTTAAACTCTCAGCTCACAGACGTTAAACTGCAAAACGGAAAAGCTTTCATGGAATACGCTGGAATATTTTGCTTATTTTCAATGTTTATAAACAGTACAATATCACATTTGACTTCCGTTCATTACCTTTTGAATGTCTGTTGGTACGATTGCTCTACCCTAATCGAGGTCACTCTATCCGAGTCTCTTTAATCGATCATACAAGACCACATTTGGATAAAATACAACCTGTGATTCTTTTGCTCGAAACATTCAAGAACGCCATTGACACTTGTGGCCAAAATTCGATTGCAATGGTACTACCACTAAGTAATATCTGCCATAATTGGACTTTTCTTATCAATGTTGCGATTTTAATTAAAATATATGTATGTGGCGAATTATTCCAGTACGCTTAGGTATATTGTAATCTCTCTAATATTATAATTTGTTGGTGACATCGATGTAACATTCATGCCACTTCATTTCCTGTTCCCAAATATGAAGGTGCGGAACATACGCGTATTTAATTAATAACACATACGAATATATTTCTTGAAGTTATTGCATAAATTATAATATATATGTGGGTAGAAATGTGTTACTTGAACTACAGATTAGAAACTTCACATTGAGAAAGTCTATACTCTCCTATAATAGAGTAAGTGTCAAATGCTAAAATAAAGTGTTATCATTATTTAATAAGAAAACTTAAATAAACGCTTGTTGTTTTTTAGTATTATAATTAATCTACTTACCCTAACATGACCAGTCGGAAGCAGTTCTTCGGTGGTGGCGCGGATTCCTCACAACCTTGGGGCAGCGGGGCGCTCGGTCCCGGAGACCCGCCGTCCGAATCATCTGTACCAGCTCCAGCTCCCCGCCGACATAGCCAGGACGTGCCACATTTATCCCTTGGGTCGTCCACGGGTGCAGCGAACTGACATCTTCGAGGGGACCGCTGTCTACCGGCGGGAGATAGGGAGGATTTCAAAGGAGACGATGGAACTTTGACGGGGCTGGACGATGCTCGCACTGGTGATGGCGACACTTTCACAGGGGATGACTGCAGGGGTATACCCCGGTCTGTAGTCCCGTTAAGCATTTTGAGTGTTAATAGTATCGTTGCATTGTCTTTTATAGATCAGAATTCGTAGGGCTTAGTATAAATTTGACATGCACTACATGTTTTGAAGTAGGGAATACTTGCACTGGACCTAAATTTAGTAATAAAATGAATTATCGCAATTTAAACCAACATTTTTTAACGTTCATTTTGTGTAATGACAAAATAACAATGATAATTAGTAATGTTATAATTAGATCACGATATTCTAAATAATACAATCTTTTAACCGAAATTAACTCTACAAATAAACCCGCAGAGTTTATTTCCCAAATATATTTATTTATGCTATGAAAAAAGGTGACTTTGCGTTCGTTCTACCATCATATTTTATTTAACTATTTAAGCAATTTCATGTACTCACCGATTGAATTTCTTACTGACCTGAATTACCAGTACGTTTAATAATTAAATTGGGTGTATCCAACACATCATTTTTTTTTGAAAGGCACATTCATACAAATACTGAATATTGATTTGTACACGGGAAACGGTCGTTTTCAAAATTATCTTCTAAACCAATTCAATTTATTTTATATTGAAAAATTTGCAATAACGACCTGATCTAATGATTACAACCGAAACCAACCAATTAGCGCGCTTTTCGAAGCACGAAAACCCTCATACAAACCAGCTACTGGCAGTCATCCATCCATTTCCCAACCACATCGAGTGTTGTTCAAATTGTACCTAGCAATGGTTTTTAATGCCAACTAGAATTTCTCACGAAATTTCTAGAACTTTTAATATGAAATAAACTAATTAATAACTTTAGAAATTTCTAGAGTGACGATAACTTATTTGGTAATAAAACATAACTCCCAGTACCGAATTCCTAATATGTTGTCTTCATACATTTTCAAATCACATACATATATAATAAATAAAATACCTACTACGTAGATGTTCTCATATTCAAGGTTTATGCATACTGTCATGCCAAGTCTCACCCGGCTTATCATAAACAATAAAATATCAAGAGTAATGTCAATTTTGTAGGTCTTCAATATACCTACTATCTGCTATACTAATAAAATAAATAATTCAGAAAGGTCCTAAAAAAAGTCAAGTTAAAAGTATGTACCTATATTTACAGATGAACTTACATACTCGTACATAATAACAAATGAATATAGAAGTGACAAAAGAATTTTGGCAGATCCGTAGCAAGTGGAAATCCTTCGTCTCTGCCTACACTAACAGGTAATACAAATTAAAATGTATGTACGTATGTATATATGGTTGATGGTTGTAAAGTTTTCAATAAATAAATATAATATATAACGTAAGTAATGTGATAGGTGCTATCTCTAGCACAACAGTGTGTATAGATCCTCAGGTACCACGTGCTTTCCATTCAGACGTGGGGTAATCTCACGGCAACAATTCTGCCAAACGATAACAGTTATTTTTACGAGTATTATAGCCTTTCTGAATATGTAGGCCCAAGAACCTTCGCGTTTCCGATCCACGCTGCGTACGGATAGCTTATTAGCTGTCTACACAGTAATATCAAAGGTTATTTGAGTCTCTTTACTATTCTCTTATAAAACCTTGTAACATATAATACAATATGGTTTTTTGCACGCTAAAACTCAAAAGAAAAAAATATTTTATAAAAACAGAGACGTGTAGCCGGTGTCTTTATCGCTCATATTATTATTATTATTGCATCACGCTAGGTGCATTTAGTTGTAGGCAGAGCGCGCTGAGTGCCAAATAATTATCAGTTTGAATTTTATCCCCACATAAACTTAGTTGCGTTCGTGGAAAATGCGAAGATCGTTCGTTATGCGAAATACATAACGGTTACAACAAAGTTATAGAAATGTTTACCTGTTAATGTATGAATTTATATAAAAAATATAACAGCTTTCATTGTGCGAAAAAGAGGTATATACGTAAATTGTTAAAAAGGCCTCATAACAACAAATGGACGTTATTTATATCATCATCATTAACCGACCTTTTAGTTACGACTTCGACGTGAAAAGTTACGATTTTACCGGGAATTTTTGCTATTCGTGAGCGGAGTGGTGGTACAGTGTTAATTACCGTAGAAAAAAGCCAGGCTTATTAACTTAATGCATGTACTTTCAGTACAACTAGGGTGTCCATGAAACACTGACGTTTTGTCAGTATGCTACGTGAAATATGTACTGTAACACATTGCGTAGGACGTATTCCGCCTAATTGTTAATGGCAGTTGTTGGATACAAAGAGCTGAAGATCGAGTTCAATGCCGTGATATTGCAGAGACCTCTGTCAAGAAATAGACGATGACGGGTCTATCATGATGGTGCTAACGGGTCGCCTTTTTTAAATTGTGCGGTTACAGAACACACACGTGTTTGTGTACTCGTATAATAATGCGAAAGTGTGTTTATTGGTTTACCCTTTTTTACACAGTAACAGAATTAATCGACGTTATAATTTGCATAAAGACATTTATTGGAGGCAAGACTAAAAGTGGACATTTTTTATCCTGGAAAAATGAACGGTTCCCATGGGAATCAACCTGAAAATTTTTGTTTATTAGGTAAGCTTGGAACTTCTTAGAATATATTAGAGATAAAATCTTGTTTGGAAATTTTTCGTATTCCACAGGAAAGAAGTCGCGGCTAGATATACTGTTGGCAGAATAATAGATAATAAGGTCACGTACACACGAAAATACTGTTGCCATTCGTAAATAATAGTTGCCACATGTGAAAATGAAACTATTAGATATACTGACAGCAGCGTACGCGGTGCGAGAAGCCTTGGGATTTATGGGCGAAATCCCTCAGGAGAGGCCTAAGTTTGACTGTGAACTTAAGCAAGCTGATGATAAGGATGATGATGATGGACAATTTAGGGTAGAAACCGGTTTTTAAACATTGTGTTTTTTAACAAAGAACTTATTACAAATGTTATTAAAGAAATTCTAAAATCGTACAAGATTTACATACATAGTGACTTTTATACTCGTAACACAAACCGTCAACAAACGTACACGGAGAACAATTTGTCCAAATTGTACCTGAAGTCAGATATTTTCGTAGCAAACTTAATTTTCATAATGAACTTGATTAAAACCTTGTATGTACCTACATTGTAACAAGAACCAGCTCAACAAATATCGAGGGAACAAATTGTATAAAAAGATTACATCTGTTTTATAATTTGAAAATTAAATAACAATGAGAATCAAACCGTAGTCAAGTTTATGTCAAGTATGAAATTAGAAATGAAAGTCCCCGATAAGCCTCTTACGCCACTGCGATTAAACGCTACATACATATATTTTCACCTGCCCGTCCACCACCGCGCCCGTTGACCTTTTCCGAAGTCGCACCTACGTCAGAACAAATCCCTTATCACCTTCAATGTCGAACGTAATGTGTTTTTGGCGGGATTTAATCCGAATCCATCTATCACTGTAAAAACTCTGTAATGAACGCGATTATGTAATTCTAATTTCGTTTGCCACCCCGATCCAACTCGCTATACTTTAGCTCAATTAATACCGCTGTCAAAATAAATCCCATTGTTTTATAACGGATACTATGGTTAAGCAGAAGGATTTTATTCATACTGCTCTAAAACCCTTTTTGTTTAGCATTTTTAAAAAACAAATGAACATTTTGAGGGTCGTGAATGCTGCCAACATAGGAAGTCTAGTATTAAGAAATAGCATTTTGCACAGACGAAAATGTGTTTATTAGTAGTAGTCCGATTGCGACCGTGGTTTTTGGTCATATGACCGTGGTTTTGGCACTTCAGAAACTTTGAGTTTCTCATGTTGGCGACGCGCAATATGGATACTGTGATGCCTAAAGCTACGCCACATACTATGCGACATTTAATTATAAATTTCGTTTATTTTATATTTGTAATTCATGGCGTATCATATGGTAGTTCTTTGTGTTATATATTTACAACAGATAGCCACTACATACTACATTTGTACATATACTATATGGCCACTTTATTTCAAATTAAGTAAAAAAAGCAGCTTCTGTTAACCTACTTCAGGTTCTGGAAGCTCTATCCCTGTAGCTTGAGACGAGATAATAAACTTCGATATCTCTGGCGAAAGTTTGCGAAAGACTAGTTAGAGTGGGAGCTCGAATCGTTAAGTTAGCGATCCCGGAAAGGACGTTGGTACATGTGGTCGCATACCGTCATGGGAACCTGGGGGCATGGGTCAAAGCATTATATCTCCCTCAGGCGCAGAGCCCGCCCTAGAAAGGCACGAGTGCCGTCCGTTGCTTATCCCGGAGTACTTCTGTTAGTATACAGAAAGACCGATGGGGTTTTAATGCGGTAAAGTCCCATATAAAACAATTGCCTTCCCAGGGTACTTTTTGAAAGTTTCTCCGCGTAACATAAAGAGGTTGTAGTAGATCTTAACACGTAGCATCCAGACGAAACGCCGAAGAGATGTTGCCTTTGCGATAATACAACGTTTTTGGTGAACGAATGAAGAATATTTCATTGTATTTTACTTATAAGAGACCAGAGCATTCTTAAATAGATTGTATGTAATAAAGAATGTCGTGTACGAATAAGGCGAAATTCCACCTCGAATGTTCTCTACGTCTTGGGTTCTACAATAATTTGTTACGTTTATTACCATCAGTTTTATTACGTGAACGGTACGATATTTACGAATGTACACACGTAATTCACGATATATACCTGCCTATGTGTATGTGAATTGATTTTTATATGTTGCAAATGGAATGTAATCAATTTTTTTTGAAGGGAACATGAATCTCCAAGATAATGAAAGAACCTGAAAAAATAATCAACAGTAGCTAAATAGATACGAATATTTGCAATTAAACGAAGTTTAGTACAAATATGTTATTAAAATCTGTTGTAATTTCAGCAATAATAACATTATTTCATGTTAATAGCAAAGCCAACATTTTACTACATTTGTAATTATGACGGTGTTTATTGCGTTCATAATTCTGACAACATCTGCCGCGGCTGTTTGCGAAAATGTTATTAAATTCACTCTTTTTTATGAACCGAAGGAAAATAATTTCGGTCTCGCGCACATTTTACAAGCGAGCGTTTTACGTTATACAGGATTCGTGAAACAGATTTACGAGTAGGTATATATGTAACGAAATACATAAAAAGTTAGAAAGATTATTTTTAATATGCTTTTTAAAGGGCTTAAAAGATCAAGAGTATTGATTAATTGCTTTATGTCAATGTATCTGCTAAAACAAGAATCGTATTTTAACCGATTTGTCTACTCCAACTTTAGGGTTCTTTCAGGCCAGCGTATTTTCGGCACGAATAAGGTCGTTTAC